>JABWIB010000088.1:122176-147647 GCA_016617825.1 Platyplectrum ornatum | reverse complement strand
GGCAGAGTAGAGAGTAAAAGGCAGCCGGAGAACAGCAAAAGAGAACCTAAAGTGCCAGTAAACTGCCAGTAAACCGCCAGTAAAGCTGTCTCTATCTCAAGAGATAGAGAAGCAGGATCTGGCCCTATGTCTACCTGCCCTAATTCCTGGGATACTCTTCTAAATAGTGAAATGAAGTTTTTCTTTTTGCCACAGAAAATCTGTGCTGTCCCTAAAAAAACCCATAACATTATGGTTCCTGTCTCTTCCAGTGCTAAACTAGCATATACATGTATAAATACCCAGGAAGAACATTATTCACATGTAAATGGCAAACTGACAGCAAACACAGAAAAGCTTATAGCAAACCTTTCTGACAATGTATGTTTAATTTTACTTCTATATACAACACTTTGTTTTAAAGGCTAAAGATCAGTATTTAAAATGGAATGAATCACTTACCTACAGTATGGAGAAGCAATCAGAAGAATTTCACATTGATCATCACACAGGAGAGATTATAGTCAGTTCTGTGACGGGAAAAACTGGAATATTTGGCTTCAAAGTCCAGGCTGTAGACCCCAGTGGTCTCTCAGATCAAACTGATGTACAGGTAAGATATCCTTTTCTATGGATGGTTTCATGTCACAGTTTAATAGGTGTTGTTCAAGAGTTAGTTGGAAAACCAAATAATACACATTTGGGACGGGCCCTCACTCAAGACTTATGTACCGATATTTAAGAAAATACATAAACAAAGTATTTCAGGTTTCTGGACCCATATGATAATTACAGTCTAACCTTCATGATTTTATCTTTCTTACTTGAAAATCTTGGCTGGCTTTGGGATCCATTGCCTTATACCCCTTTTACACCAAAAACCTGGGTAAATTCCTGGGTTTTTACCCTGAAATTTACCCAGGTCAAAAATAAAATGACCCCTTTTTCACCAGGTGTCAACCCGGGATTTTTACCAGGTTGACAAAATTTCCACTGCATGGAGTAGAGTAACCTACTATGTTTTAATGGGAACCCCCTTTTCTACTGCAGTGACCTGGGAAATATCCCAGTAAAAATCCTGCAATGGTCCTTTGGAAAAAATCTAGGTCACTTGGCCCGGGTTTTTTTTTGAGACCCATTTCCACCAATTTCTGCAAATGGGAAAAACCAATGGTTAATTGCAGTCAGCTGTAGGGATGCTTCTATTTCAGGTGTAATTGCTGAGTGGAAATAAGGAAATAGAAAAGTCATTTGTCTGGTGGGGCGATGCTGTGAGAAGGTTTGGGGTTGGAAGGAGGAGTTATACAAATATTGTTTTGTGATTTGCAGATAAAAGTGGAATCTCCATCCTCTTCAAATGATTTTGTAGAAGTTAAAATAAATCAGACTTTAAAGGAAGTGGAATCTCATATATCAAAAATGATCAGGTACAGCTTTGTGATTAATGGCATTTGGTTCAAGCAGAGGCGGAACACACACCCACACACTCCAGGACTCTGTACTCCAGGACACAGCTCTGCTAGTGCTGTGGCTGTGGCTGTGCTGGGTTCCAGGAGAGGGGACTGATGCTAGGTGTATGGGGGTAGGGGGTTATAGGTGATGGGGCTGATGCTAGGTGTATTAGGGGGGGTGTTCAGGAGAGGGGACTGATGCTAGGTGTATGGGGGTAGGGGGTTATAGGTGATGGGGCTGATGCTAGGTGTATTAGGGGGGGTGTTCAGGAGAGGGGACTGATGCTAGGTGTATGGGGGTAGGGGGTTATAGGTGATGGGGCTGATGCTAGGTGGATGAGGGGGGGTGTTCAGGAGAGGGGACTGATGCTAGGTGGATGAGGGGGGTGTTCAGGAGAGGGGACTGATGCTAGGTGTATGGGGGTAGGGGGTAATAGGTGATGTTGCTGATGCTAGATGTATTAGGGGGGGTGTTCAGGAGAGGGGACTGATGATAGGTGTATGGGGGTAGGGGGTTATAGGTGATGGGGCTGATGCTAGGTAGATGAGGGGGGGTGTTCAGGAGAGGGGACTGATGCTAGGAGGATGAGGGAGGTGATCAGGAACAAAAATAAAAAAACAAAATGGCCACCATGACTCGTGATTGGCTGGCACAGGCCTTCCCCCTGACACAGCACTCACTGCTCAGCCGATCAGCTGTTACAGGCGTGACAGCTATCGCCTGAGGTGATCGTTACAGGGACAGGATCCCTGCACTCGGGGGACATCTGCAGCAGATGCAGGCACCAGGAGCCACATGAGTCCCTGGAAACATATTGGCCCCAGGAACCTCATGTGCCCCGGCACCCTGCACCTGCTGCACCGCCGGTAGTTCCGCCTCTGGGTTCAAGAACAGTTATTAAACTAATCTTAGAATACTTGGCCAGTGGAACACAGTGCTGTGTGAGTGCAGCAGCGCTCGCTGCACATCGAAGCAGGCATAAGTAGTATTGGCTTTCTTTCATAAAAGCCGGCATACTACTTCTGCGGGTTTTTATGCGCACCGAGGGCTGTTGCACACAGCGCACAGTCTCTGGCTATAGATGCCGGGGCCTCTGTGGCCGTATTTCCCTGCGACAATCGTGCTATTCAGAGCTGCATGTTTTCACAATTCAGAATAGCATGGACACTGTGTGCGCACAGGGTGCACGCAAAACACTTCGAATCAGGTCCAATATTGCAACTAATTTCCTTCTATAGTTAAATATTAGCAGAAAACCTACAGCTCAATCACACTTTTATGCATTAATTACAGGATCCTGGAAGACACATTGCAAAAGAAAGTTCATTTATATAACTTGGTTTCTGATGAAAATAATAAGCAGTATACCAAAATCCAGTTCCAGGCTGTTGGCATGAGTAATCAGGATGTGGTCAGGTAAGGACACTCAGATGCCATTGCCAGTTTCATTGATTAATATTGTAATTTTATATCTGTTACCAAAAATGACAGACTGATCATAGTAGACTTTTTAAAGTGATTAAACCAATGAAGTCAATGAAGTCAGTATTTACTGCAGGGCTCTAAGTGGGTATTTATAAGTGGGGGTATGCAAGAGAAACAAATGATCTGACACATGTTTTATCTAATCTTTATAGACTATTGCTAGATTGTTTGTTTACCTCTCCTCTTAGGTATGTCAATGCTGGGAATGGAGACCTCTCTGGGCCTCTAGTTAAGGATAACTGGAATAGGATTTTCTCTATGACGCTCTCAGCCTCAGTGGTGGAAACACAATTCAAGATTTTGACAGGGCGTTATAGGGTGCCCTCCGCGCTCCATTGTATGATCAATACATACCCGGAGCTATGCTGTTGCTAAATGAGTATGGGGTCATACCTCCACATTTGGTGGGATTGGCCTCGAATGAATTCTTGAGAGTAGTCCGCAAGACCACCCAATTGATACTGTCACTACCGGTCCCCCAACACCCAGAGTTCTGTTAATATGATTCTTCACAATGCCTTGGAAAAAAAATCCCTTTTACTGCTAAAGCTGTCATTCCTCTTTGCTGGAAGAGCTTGATCCCCCCCAACCCTACCGGATTGATTGGCCCTTTGACAGCTTACTGTTGGCCTTTGTAGAGCGTAATGAGGAATATGCCACTACTTGGTTTCAATGGGTAGAATGCAAACTAACCACATATCATTCCTGCAGCCCTAAATCTATTGCTTTACTTTCTTCCCCTTTCCGTCCTTTTCCTCGCTCCACTTCTCTCTCCCCTTGTTTTGTTTCCTTGAAAACCTTATGTTCTACATTGTGTGATATTGACAATTGTATTTGCATTAATTCATCTTATTTATGCCAATGTTGCATATTTGGAGAGTAGATTGTATCAAATGTATTTTACCTGTTTTGACTTTTAATCACATTTAAATAAACAAAATTTAAAACAAAATCACGGGTCCGCAGGGCTCATTGGGGGAAGAAAGGTCCAATATATCATACAGGAGTATACCGGCCAACTTTGAGCCCTGACTTACAGTATATAATGTGCCTACGCAAACTTTTCTTGAAATTCACATTCTCACCATCATTTTCAGATATCTCACAGACAATATGGCCAGTTTCCAGGAGAAGATAAATTCAATGTTTCAGGAACCAGTAGAGATTTCCGTATATCAACCTGAAACTCCATTCATGAGTCAAGGATCTATAGCTGTCATTGCATTCTCAGTTGTGTTGGCCTGCATCTTCCTGTCTTCAACTATATACACGTTGACAAGGTAAAATACTTGCTTGTGTATTTGCAATTAGAAGACGCCATGTTATTTTGTACAGAATGCCCAATCAAACCCACAATTTTCCCTAGAAAGCAGCAAACCAGCCCCCGACCACTAAAGTTTACCAGCCACGGCAATACATCATTCCAACCATCCCTAAGCCATCAACCCCAGGACTGGTTTGCCCTATATGTTTAGAACTCACCCATATCAAAAGGGATTTCTGAAGTCTTGTATGCTTGTATGGAGGTATCAGCTGGACTTATTTTAATCAGGGATACCAGATGGTAGAGGCCATATTTCATATAATATCTTGCAATTTGAATGGAATATTTAATACCTCATTCAGTGCACAAATATGTAAGTAGTATAGATATAGATATTTATCTTTCTCTCTCTAGATATATATATGTGTGACGATGAGCCTCCAGGCTGTGTCAGATATGGTGATGGTTTCTTGACACGGGTGTGTGCTCACAGTAACTATGTCCTGAATGCCTTCCAAGAATCCCATGTTAGTAAGTGAGGTGGCTGTTGGCTTTGAGTGTCCCCTTAACCTGGTTCCTTATGCTCAGAAGTCACTGCAGACGGTTTCTCAGGCGTCTCCCTCTGGTCTCAATACGAAGGCTTCTCCTCTTCAGTCAGGTCACAGGATCAGCAGCTTTCTCTGGATCTTAGGCACACACAGGCAACGATCCAAGCTTCTTCTACCTCTGAATCTCAGGAACACAGCTATGACACAGCGGCTTTCCAGTCAGGAGCCACTCGCATCCTCTCTCTCTCTCTCTCAGTCCATGGCCTACAGCACAGTACACACATACCTCCCAACAGAGTCTGCATGCACTAGAAGCATGTACCCAGCAATATGAGTAACTTAAAGAAATAGTACACAGGGATGCCTGGGGTATCACATATATATGTATAGATATATATACACCGGAATATGGGTAGTGTATATATCTGCATGATGTGCAAAATGGTACTTGCCCTGATTCCATAGTGAATACCTGGTACTTTCCCCCCAAAAAGGGGATTGAAAACCGATATTTCAATCCTTTTTGGAGAGTTCTTTGTACAGATACAGTGTTTGATTCAATTGTAACCACCTTATTTGTATTTGTCATTCTTCTTAAACTTGTTCAAGTGTCTCTTATTATCCAATCAGTTTGGCATCATGTAGTAGGAGGGAACTTTAGTGTTGGAGATACAGAAATATTAGAGTTTATTAGTGATAGTTTGTAAAATGTATATCAGTTAGATGTGTAGATGTGTGTCATGCTGGATATGTGAGAGTTCTGCACATGTGTATGAAATAATAATGCATTCATCCATGTGTATCTTTAATGTCTGTTATTCTTAGAAAACCCACTGAAGAGATTCATTCAGCTGGTGACAATGGAGGCTCTAAATTCAGATTTCTGCCAAAAGACAACAAGTACGTTTGTGCTATTTATTTCGCTGCTTATATATATTGTATGCGCATACTTGTTCAATGTTGATAATATAGCAGGAGTTGGTTATGTCCCATTTCACCCATTCTCACAATTAAAGAAATCAAGTCATCTTCTGCACATTGTCATGACTCTACAAGTCGGGTTTACGTTTGTTAGCGATGGAAGTATAATGCACTGTCAGTCATAATGTTAAAGGTTTGATATGTCTCCTGTCATGCGGGACCCTATCTGCAATGCATTTAAACCCACACTCAGCCAATAGGACGTGACTGCAAACTGCAGTGTGCCCTAATTCTTAAGATTAATTAGCAGAGTGGGGAAGGTTAGGGTTAGGCAGTAGGAAATTGAGGGTTAGGCAGTGAGGAAGGTTAGGGTTAGTCAGCAGGGAGGGGTTAAGCTGCGGGCAATGGCCACAGAGGGGGGAGGCTTGAGGTTAGGGAGTGGGGAAGGAAGGGTTTGGGTTAGGCTGTTTGGGTTAGGCTGTAGGGAGGGTTGGGATTCAGGCTGCTGGGAATGGAGGGTTAGGGTAGTGTAAGTAAAGGGAAGAATTCAAAATACGTAACTGTCTGCGCTGTGTGAGTTGTAAAACTCCCGCTGTCATGTCTGCCACAGCCCTGTCGAAAAAAGGATCTGTCGCAGCGGCAAACCACATGTGTTTACTACATGTCCTACTATGGCTAGGCTACCATTAACCACTAGTGCAGGTGCTTGTGTAACTCCAAGCACCAGCATGCTTATGGATCCCAGGGCATGCTGGTCTGCTGCCACTGTAGCATGGCAAAACAGTTAAGCATTGTAGAGCTTGGCATTATGGGGCATAATCATGTGAGTTTAACTATTAAACCCATGTTTGCATCAATATAGATTTAATGTAAATCAATGTCTCAAGCCCTGATTATTGGCCCACCGTTAGTAACTCTATCAATTGCTGGGGCTTCAGGTGTGATTTGCATAAATTATGCTCCACCTCTTTACTTACATTTTTTCTCTCCAAAGGAGAAGCAAAAAGTCATCAACCTGAACATAGAGTTTTGATCATTATTATTATTATTATTGTTTTTAATGTTTGCTATTCTTAGCACATCTTCTTGTAAGAGTCTGTCGGACACAAGCAGTAAATCCACTGAAGTCTCAAATTCAGCAGATGGCAATGGACAATCCACAGATTGTTGTGGTCTGGCAAACGACACAAAGTCAGCAGAGATGACTTCAGATCAGCAGACAGAGCACAACGTGATAATGACACAAGAACAAGCTGATGAAAGTACTTTACAGGAGGAATCCACAGTGGTAATCACTGAAAGGTGGGTTTCCAAATCCTTGTACTGCATGTAGGATATACTAGAGCTGTGGAGATGGTGCATTATTGGGTGTATAAGGTATCAGGTAATGGCACATGGGTACATAGAGTTCTATACTAATAGTAATATAGAATAATATACAGAATATTAATGTTTTTTTTCATGATTGTTATTCTTAGAAATGCTTTTCAGAATTATTCAAGGACAAACAGTAGACAATCTACTGAAATGATATGTTCGGCAGATAGCATTGGAGGCTCTACTGTCATCGAACAACACGACAATGAGTAAGATGTGTTATCTTATTAATACTGTAATCATTAATGTATAAAGATATAATTACAAAAATAAATCCATTTTCAAAAGTCTAAGATCCATTTCCTTTTTTGAAAAGTTATTTGCTTGAGACGTTACTGTGGTTTAGTAAATACATTTAGGAAAACAAAAGGAACTCCCCAAGACGGCAAGAAAAATAGAACCATTTAATGCCAAAGCAAAGCCAAATACTGTCCTGACAATGAGTACATCAATATTACCAAGTCATTGAAAATAATATTATTTTACTTTTACAGTGAAGATCAGCAAACTGAACTGCAAATGGTCCAAACAGTTTCTGAGATGGAAAAAGTAAAAATACAAATGGTCCGAACAGTTTCTGTGACGGAAACAATGGAAGAAGAAATAGAACAAACAGTTTCTGAGAAAGAAACAGTAGAAACACAAATGGTCCAAACAGTTTCTGAGATGGAATCAATGGAAGAACAAATAGAACTACCAATATCTGACATAGTAACAATAGAGGAACAAATAGAACAACCAATATCTGACATAGTAACAATAGAGGAACAAATAGAACAACCAATATCTGACATAGTAACAATGGAAGAACAAACGGAAAAATTGGTCCAAGAGACACATGTAGAATATATAGAAACCTGGGAGTCCTACGAGAGTGAAGATGATTCCGGAACGGTAAAATTCTACTTTATTTTCACTTTCACTAAGAGAAATAAATCATTGGAGATAGTGACAAATGAATGTTCAGCCTCAACTTTACTGTCATTCCAGTTACAGCAGTGCATGCTGTTAGATATAAGGCTGAAGATGCATTTTCCCCAATAACCAATGACTTAATAATAATGTATCTTTTTTTATTGCTATTTATGTTTTACATATAGCCATACAGTACAGGAAATGTAGTTAGCTCAATGATTAAGACAGGAGTCAGGGTGACTTGAGACAGCTGATGGGAAAGAAATGTAATCTATATTATAACTGTGTGAGACATAGGGAAGGGAGGGATGAGGACTGTTCTGTATTGATGATGTAACAATTGTGGATCTGCTGAGTTTTGGTTGATTACTGTTACTATGGACTTAGGGTTTCTTTTTGGCTAAATGGACCGGTCTAGTACCAATTCGTCCTAATTCTAGTTGAAGCTTTATGGTATAGAGCCCTTATCCTGTGTAGGCAGACAGCACTCAAGCCCAAGTGCTCAAGGACACCCAGCAAGAAGTTCCAGTCTAGTCTGCCAAACACTTTATCTGTATGCATGGACAGGAGAAAAATAGGGGCCTGTGTGGCTGATGCATAGTTGACCAGATTGGTTGTATTTACAGGGTTGCCGACTGTCCTGGAGAATCACAAATTTTGGGCAAATTGCCCGGGACAGAGGCTTTGGGCATTATTTGCATAAATTACATCCTGCACCCCACCCCCGTTCTGCCAACTCTTGGTTTATTTTGGGCCTCATTGCCACAAAGCCTACCTCATGAATCAGATCATTCAGTAGCAGGTTAAGTAACTTAGCGAACGGTTTTGCTAAGATCTTAGTGTACATGGTTAATAAGGAGATGTACAGTAGTTCATCTTGTGGATGATTGAAATATATGTTTCCAGTGGACGTAGGGAAATATGGTGGGAGTCAGAAACTTGGGGAGGTGTTTATCAGGAAATTCTTTGTAATAATAATAAAGTGCTGTGTAGCCATCTGACCCTGAGCTTTTCCCATATGGCAGCTGTTTCTTCACTCTTCCCTATATTAAGAATAAAGGTTCAAGAGATTCCTGAGTTAGTCAATGTGTAGGAAGTTATATGATGTCAGATAGTTTACTATGTTTGCATGTTACTGGCATAGGTCAGCCTGCTCTAGCAGTGGAAAACTTATGAAGTCATGGAAGGTTGTGGCTATGCTTGTAGTACCCGAGGGACTTTTAATGGAGGGGATATATGTAGAAGTGTGCTGGGAGCAGAGGGCCCTAACATCATGTTTGGCTTGTTAGCCTATTTTTCAACATATGCTTCTATATGACATGCTTAGATTGGTGTGATGTAGTGTACAACAGTAACAGTAGTAGTAGTAGTAGTAATATGAGCTACTGTAAACATCAGGGCAGATACATAAACATTTAATGGACAATATCCACATAAAGACATTTATGATTGTTAGATATATACATGTTTGCTTGTTCTAAACCTCAATTTGTAACTGGTTTCCTCTCTAAGGCACCACACAGAAAAGATGGAAGTGAGCATGAAACCCCCCAGGAGGATGTGGACCAACCCCAGAATAAAGATGATGACACAGTTACATACTCTGTGAAGTTTCTAGATGAGGAGTGAATAATACAGAATCATGTCTTCTTTGTGGACACGTGGAGATGTTTGGACAATATGGGACTGATCCAGTAAGTGTAAAACAGGTTCAAGTGTAGCCCTGGACAAATTCAAACATTGAACTGGAGGAGAGGCAAGTATAAACTGTGAAAACAGATTCAAGTTGAAAGGTGAAATGTCCTAGCTCAACCCTAATGTAAAATTAAACATAGAGCTATTCAGTTTGAGATGTTTGTGGAAAAGCAAAGTGTTTTACCTGCATGCAATGAAATTAATCAATTTGCACCCCTCACAATGAATTATGGATTTGCCCAACTTGTGCCTAATGAAAGGTGTAAGTGCAACTCTGGATCAGCCCCTAGAACTCCCAATGATTAGAAAAATGTATGTGGGACACAGCATCGGGACCCTAGTTCCAGCCCTGTACAATATACACTATTAATATATTATACTGAAGGCTTTTCTAAATATGTATTGCAGTAATGTATGATAAATATGCTCTTAAATGTATATGCATTTGTGTTGTGATATAGATATAGCCAATACTTTACACACAATATCTTTAATAAGCCTCTAGTCTTTATACCATTGAATACCTGGCTCTTTGGGCTGGTTTAAACGGTTAAACAAACTTACTTTTTCTCAGAACAGATGACTTTCCTCCTCCTCTGCTACAAATATCCCTCCATCCTACCCCTGTATCACTTACTTGTTTATATTATTTTCCCATGTTCTTTGTTGTATCAGTCAGTCTGGAGTTGATTGCCTCCTTTATTGTGTCCATTATACCATTAATATAAATAAATGAAAGTTAAGGCTAAATGGATGCAAACCCGATAAGGTAAATAACAGGAGCAAAGGAAAAAACACACCTCACTCCAGAGATTTTCTTTTAGCTTTTCTGTTGCTATCACAATATATTATCATTGTTGACTGTATTGCAAATGCTTCTATCTCTGTATTCTACAATTTATTTTATTCCATATTAAAATAAATAAAATGTTTATTTTTTGGTTTAATTTATTAAATTGTAAATTTAGTCATACTTCTACATAAAAAATTGTTTTTATCGTGTCCTTGTAAGTGTGTGTGGGCTTATTTAAAGCAAAATTATTTTTTTTATGAATAGAATCCTGTGTTCACTTATAGAAGACAGAACAGTGGCATTTCTTAGGCCTAGACACCCCGATCTGCACCCAAGTCTCTGTATATAACATAAGAGTAAGCTGACTGACACCCCCCCTTACATTAACCACAGCAGATGATGGGGATTGATAGGTTTCCTCAAGGCTAAGGCTGGGTACACACTAACCATTTTGCAAGCGATAAGCTGGTTTGAAAGATTTCAGTAACAATCTCATCTCTTAACGTCCCTGTAGACACTGGTCTAGTTATAGCTGATTTTCTACAGCCATGAATAAACTGCAACTATATAATCCTCCACTAGGTGGCTCTATACTGATTTATGAATGGGAATCACTGTTGCAACACACACTTTTCTGCAGACATCAGGACATTGTGGAGCAGGAATACTAGAAGCTCCAAAATATCAATTCTAAAGACCACACTGTGTAAAACCATGTTGCAGCATCTATGTCTTGTACACACTGCAGCGAATTGCAGCCTCAGTGGTGTGTGTAATGTGTAGAAATCCTGTACATTTGATGTAATCCTTCAGTATTTAACATTTAATTAAAAGCTTATGGCATGCTATATTTGACAGTAGTTATAAAAATCTCCAAAGAAAAGATGTTGATGTTGCTCTTAGTAACGAATCTGATTTTAGCTGACATTCTGTAGCATGGAATAGGAAAGTGAAAGCTAGAATCTGATGGATTGGTTGATATGGGCAGCATTTCTACTTTTGCTTTCACACAGTTTAGCATGTCTATGCCCTGGTGTCCAAAATCTTCTTGGTAAAGATCTTTCACTGAATCTTTGTAGACCTAAATCTGATCCTAGGAATTGCCTTGAAGCTGCATACAATGTTCCATTAATAGTCTTATGCACGACAGGACAAGAGGACGCCTGCATTCCAGTATCCTGCGTACCAAAGCCCGGACTGATTGTCTCCTCAGGAAGAATAACATTACTTTGAAGCCTGATTCAATCAGAAACCCTAAAACACCATCCTCTGGGATGAAAGCAAATGCAATTCCTGAAGTCCCTGCAGAAACTAAATAATGTAACTTTATCATCCTCCAGGATTCCCAGAATCTGCTTTTACATTTTATTTCTAAATATAACACAGGGGTGGCCATCTCTACACTGAAGGCATCACAACTCCTTGGCCACTAAAACTAAATTGCGTTTTAGAGGTTTGGAAAGTGGGGGGGGGGGCGAGTTCCTGAAGAAGTTGAACTATTTAATACCCAGCATCTGATACCTAATTCTTAACCTCATCCCCCATGTTGAGAAAATATAGGGTTTTTTATGTTACTTCATGATAAGGTTCATTAACACATGTCCCCATAAGCAACAATATCAGTATTCCATGTCATAATAATCCACAAAGTACAAACATCTTCGGCTGCCAGGAATCCCCAACAAGCACATTGCGGAGGATGATCTTTTTCTAACGGCAAAACATTGAAGGTCCAGAAAAAAGATTTAAGCAAATGTGTTAAAATAAAAACCTTTTATATTTTGAAAACTGTAAAGATGCATTTTGTAGACTCAATGACACTGGTTAAAACTGGGAAAGTATAGGTAGCTGGGAAGAATATTCATGTAACCTTTTCAATATATTAGATGAAGACATGTGGTATAGACCATGAGTGTTATAAAAACCCCACCAGTTATCGGACATTGAAGGAAATATTGCTTTGTTTTAAAATATAATTATGCTACACATCCTTATCAGGTTTTCAGGAGGAGGTCAGTATGAATGGATTCCAGAAGGAGGACAATATACACAAAAATGAAAAGTTGTCACAATTAGTTTAATGAAGTGCACAGAATAGCGATCAATCATGTCAATAAAATAAAACAATTATTTTTGTTTTTTGTCTATTTGTGTACATCAAGTGTGCTTTACTTCCTCCACAGGTATTCTGTTAAATAAAGCACCATATATACTGCCAGGCCACAGCTAGATAGGATTCTTTACAGAATCAAATTTCTTGTGGTTTAGAACAAGTAAACTTAATTTTGATAATAAGAACCACAGCAATGAGGCAACTGCCTCTTTTATAAGGTACAAAACTGGCACAGAGGACACGATATTATACACGGTAAAAATGACAAGTTTAAATTACATTATATTGGGCAGGCGTTAACCCATCCCATTATTCCAAGCGGCCACTACAGCAAACCTGAATTACATAAAACATAACCATTATGATTGGCCTTTACAAAGTGTACTGCAGATGCAATTTTTGTTTCTTGACTTCCGCCTGACCAAGAATGAAGCATATAAATCTATCTCGCCATTCAAGCAGAAAGCACTTGACAAACTGAAGCACAAAAAGAAAAGAAACAGAAAAAAAACCTGCAAAACTTGTATACAAACAGCTTTAAAAAAAATAAAGACTTAAAACCAGACATGCTACAACTAATGTCAAGAAGCAGCTTTGTTTTCTTTTCCTGATATCCTCGAGACCACAAGAATCGTGGACTCAATGGTCCTACACAGGGTATCTAAAATGTCATTTTGCTGTATATGACTAAAAAGTCCCCTGGAATGCTCGCAATTTAATGACAGGCTGAACTCCTGACTGTCCTGGGTGGGTGAAGGCTGGCCATCACATCCCCTCAAGTCTGCCAAGTCAGCTAACACAGCTGATATGGAGGTGGAAGGCAGCTCACCATCTTCCTCCATGACGTGTGTCTCCTTAGGGCTCTGGAGTTCCTTCATTTCTTTACCATCTTCATACTTAATGCTGCTGCCAGGCTGGTCTTCTATAGGTTGGGGCCTGGCGGGCAGCAGCAGATCTTCTGTAAATGAAGAGGACACTTCTATTCTAAATTCCTTAGTAGACAGTGGAGAGGGAGATGGAGGGTCTTGTTCAGTTCCTGGATCAATGATGGAAGAGTCTCTAGTCTCATTGTCAGATGTGCTTGTTGGGGTGGAGGCTTCACGCTCATTTTTCAAATCACTGATACAGTTGTCGACCATGTGTTCCTCATCGCTGCTAACACGTCTTCGTTTTACCGGTGTAGCACCTTCATCATCTACAGAACAGAAACAGTCATAGTAAGAGAGCAACTCTCGCTCATCCAGTCACCAGATCACGTTACAAGCACCGGGAAAGACAGTCACTAACCTTTAGTTTTACCTTCTTTGGATTCTTGCTCCGGTAACGAGTTGGTTTGCTGTTGGCACGCTCTGCATTTGCTCAGGAGTTCTTGTAATGTTGGTATTAAGGCTGCATTCAGCTGTTTTGGAGTGTGAACTGACAGGAGCAGAACCAGAGCTCTGAGGTCCTACAGCAAAAGGTGAAAAAACAAATCATTCATTGAAATAAACGGTCACGATGGAAGAAAACCTGAGCTAAGGATTGTGGTGACCAATGATCTTAAATGACAATGGCTGGCACCTTTGCCTGTGGTGCTGTCTATGTGTTACAGAATTCTTTCAGAATCATAAGCTATTCTGTATACCTATTACCTACCACCAATAATACTGAGAAGTACATTTCAAACGTATAGTTATACATTGAAATAGGCTTAAACAAGACAGATCAAAAAATTATTTATACTATGAAAATGTAGTCGTAATTCTAGGCAGACAGGTTAGAATGACTTCCATATGACTGCTGGAGAGATGGAACAATATGGAGGTTCACATGACAGGCTATAGCTTCATACACCTTGATGAGTAATAGATTGTATTAAACATACCCCATTTAAAGTGCTGCTTGCTTTAGAAATCTCAATTCTGCTGATAAAATCAGACTCGACATTTTGATGCTGATTGATGAGATGTGTGATTATTGTGGTAATGAGGCTTGCACAATTGGTTTCCGAGAAGACCTGATTTTGAACCTGTGAGGAAGGAAAATAAAGTTAAACTGGTTGGAACAATCTGGTTCATCTTTCTAACCAGCTGTAATGTATACATCATACCTTTACCAGGAAGTGGGTCAGGAAGGTGTACACTACGTTGTTATTAAGGAAAACACGTTCATCCATAAGAATACTTTTAATATATTCAGCAAAAACAGGGTCTTCACAGAGCAGTTTGATGCAGTTTTTTGCAAGTGGAGACTAATAAAGTGCGGAAAACAAAACAATTAATTATCAATTCATTCCAACTTTACATAAAACTTGTGCAGTCAACAGATCAGAATAACTATTATTAAAATTCAGGCAAAATGTAAATAAATAGGCGATTTATGGGCGCTAAAATATACTATGTCTCACCCTGCAGACAATGGAAATGGGGTCACTATCCCCAAACAGGAGAAATGGTACCAATGGGGATGTCTGTTTACCATCTGTCTCAGCAGGTTACGATCAAAACCCTCTCCCTATCTGTCTACTGTATACAAGTCTTTATTTCTCTTCAATATGGAGTTCATTTTCTATGTTCATTTATATTGATCTTATGTTTATTTAGACTTTTACCCTGTGAAAATAACATTTAGGACATTTATTTATAGTAATTTATCCATTTTTTCTCAATCTTCTTGAGCTATTACCAGGGATTTACAGCTATACTGGCAAGTATCATCACCAGGACACCTGTTTTTTGAAGATTACTTCTAGTGTACACTTTTGAACATGTCCTAGTGTATGGCCATGAGAGTAGTTTTTTAGATTCTGTTTAATTTTGTATAACACAAATCTGGCACAGTGCGCCCTCACCACTAGTACCATATCTTTCT
Organism: Platyplectrum ornatum; assembly: GCA_016617825.1. Classification (NCBI taxonomy): domain Eukaryota; kingdom Metazoa; phylum Chordata; class Amphibia; order Anura; family Limnodynastidae; genus Platyplectrum; species Platyplectrum ornatum. The sequence goes on along the minus strand of JABWIB010000088.1, from coordinate 132,255 downwards.
AATATTAAAATTCATCTTTATATTCCTGATACATTCTGCCATCACCTGATGATATCAATTATATAAATGCACATTAAATTTACTTATAGATTTAAAGAGACACAAAAAATAAACTCTACCTGTGTTTGGCATAACTCAGTCCAGAGTTTTGGAAACAAACCAAGATGCAAAGACAGCCCTTCATATGCGATCAGAACACCTGAAAAGTAGCCAGCAACAGGCAAGTCATCAGTGGTTAGGCATTAGTGGCAGAGAAGGGTTAAAACCGCTTTATACATTTAAGTAGGTTATAGTTACATTCATTTATGCAAGTTTTACTTATTACCCTAATATTGTAAAACATAAAACAGAAGAAAAAGATTTATAGTACATTTTACCATATTTTATTATTTCCACTTACTCAGTTTAATCAAAGCTTCAGTAAACTTTTCACAATTGATTGCTACACGGCACAGGAGATGGATAAACTGGTGATATGAGGACAGATAGTCTAGCAGCATGCGGTCATACACTTCATCTTTACCCTAAAATAAAACCAAAAACTGGTAAATGGAAAATGTCTCATAAAACATTGACTGGAGAGTACAGATAATGGGACACACAGGAAAACGTTACTGCCTTAATATCTACAGTCACTTCTATACACAATCTGCTTACATTTAGGGGTATATTGACTAAGCAGGGAATTTGCTGGGGAATTGAAAAGTGGGGAAGTTGCCCATAGCAACCAATCAGATTCGAGCTTACATTCTCCAGTATGTAAAATGAAACAGAGCTCGAATCTGATTGGTTGCTATGGGCAACTTCCCCACTTTTCAATTCCCCAGCAAATTCCCTGCTTAGTAAATATACCCCTTAATGTGTTATACATTAATCCACTCACCAAACATCCAGCATAGACTTTACAATAAAAGAAACAGAGATATCCGTTCCTACCTTGCTGGACTCTACCATTGTGGGCAGGAGGCACATATTGAGCTCTGGGCGGGGAGGACGAATATTGCTTTTTCCTCCTAGGAGTTTCATGTTTTCACGACATGGGAAATAGGGGCCAAGGGACACTGAAATATATGCAGAAAACTAATTACAACACAGCTAGCTTACAGCGGACAATGTGACAAGGTAATCATCTCCTAAAATTCCTCTGTTACAACAGTTCCACATTAATTTTTAGCCAAATATACAATAATTGTGAAATTGGAATGATAATCATAGTAGTGTGTGGTTAAGGCAAACTAACCAGCTCCCTTACTCCCAACACATTGATCAATAATAAACCATCTTCTATTCAAAATAGAATAAAGAAAAATGGTAAAAAAGCTTCCAATAAAGTTTCCATCAGTCATCATCAGCACAATGTACAGAATAATGAACACTTACTTGGGATGTTGCTGTGGTGGTATGTACAATGGTTGTGCTGTAGAAATGGAACCAACGTGTGCAAAAAATCATGAGGGCTAAGTAACACAAGCTCCTTCAGTACATCTAGAAAAGCAACAGACACAGAACTGGGTTATATTAAGCAAGGACGTCTGCAGAAATCCAAACTTATGACGGTTTCAGAACTAATACACTAATAATAATTATTTCTGTTTTAGAAATGTATTACTTATTATATGCATACAGTACACTGTAAGGATTTGTGTTTCTGATACTGTGTCATGGTGAATCTACAGTAGTGAAGGGAGATTATGAACTAGATGGCTTCACCAGTACCAGACCCATATAATGCAAATAATGCATACCCCCTGAATACTATTTCTCCCAAGGATAGATAGATAGATACATGCTGTAAATGAAAGAATGCATTAAACAGATTACCTATGCAGGCATTCCTAAGTTCTGGAGGACTGTAAGAATTTAATAAGGTTAACAGTTTGTGAGCGAATTCAATCCTTTCCTGCCATTGAATCAGAGCCTGCTTCACATCTGTGGAAAGCACAAAGGTCATATGGTTATTGCAGTGAATAATGAACAGAATGTGAAATGATATTTAGATGTTATGTATACAGCCTCCTACCTTTCCTCTGAAGATAAGGGCGTGTGGATTTAAGCACAGATAGGAAAATGGACAAAAGCTCCACTAAGTCTCCAGTCACATGACAGGCTGTAGCTTCATGATACATCATATGCAAAGTGTTAAAAGACTACAAAAAGAAAAAGAATATATACAATGTATAACATTTCCAAGCACTAATCACAGTAAAAGAAAAAAAAAGGACAGAAAAATATAAACATATTAGAAAAATGCTACTTTTGAAAAATATCTGAAACATCAATAATTGCTTTTAATTTTTGCACCAATAAAATTTTGTGTAAATTATATTACAAAGTACAAGCCGTAAGCAGTTGTAACACTTGCATACATGGGTTGATCGAATATACTTCACAGCTCCAATAGAAGGCAATTACTGTATGTAATACATCAATATTTTTTTGATTATGTTTTCCCCCTTACGCAAACAGAGTAAGGGAGAAAACTTGCGTCTTTTTACCTCACGGCTCATGGAGCAGCGTATAAAAAGACGTGAAAGGGCGCACGACCAGTTTTTTCGCGTCTTTAGCATGAATTAAATTGGCCGCCAAAGTGACAAAGTGGGGATGTAAGATCCTGCGTAAAAGCAGGATAAATGATTACTGATAGGACAGCATGTTTGTGTTTTTACTTGAGCTCTACCAACACAAACGGCATTGGGGGAATATCCCTCACACCAAAAGATGTGAAATCTGATAATAAAAAAACACCAGGTGTTGTTGAGGTTTTTATATTTTAATATCATTGAGTATTTTAACATAAATTACAGGGAACAATCCAATGCATAAATTTACGTCTGGATTTGAAAAGTGGGGATGTTGCCCATAGCAACCAATATGATAAAAGCTCCCCGTTTCATTTTACACACTGGAGAATGTGAACTCAAATCTGACTGGTTGCTATGGGATACATCCCCACTTTTCCAATCCCACAGTTACGGAAATTAGGCTCAGGAATTCTATCTTACCTCAGTCATTAAGATTAATCCTCTGTTAAACACAACAAGAAGTCTGTCTTCATCAGACTCCAATAATATACGGAAGGCACTGAAAGGAAGTAAAATGGTATAATTAGCTCATTCAACTGAGGTTAGATGCTTTCCACATTATACTTCATTGATTTATGTTCCAGACAACAAAGCCTGAAATTAGATAATTAAAGTGGAAAATTAGAAGATACAGAAGACAGAAGGAGCTTGAAATTCTCTTCAAACATAAAAATCTAAAATAAGAAAATAAACTCCTCCATAAGCGATCGGCTGAACTACAACAATAAGCAATATAGTATTAAAGCAGCAGGGAGGGGAATGCATAGAGACTGCATATACCTTGGTAAGGAAGCTTTCTTTGCACTGACCTTATTAATGTTGTCCAGCAGGAGCGGCCATCCAGGCAACGTAAATAACAGCTTATGGTAGTTTTCTTAAACTGCTTGATATCCTCCAGCTCCTCTTCTCTCATGTCTGGTCTCTGAGCTACAAATAGCTGCATGAGGTTAAACAGCTCTTCCACAGCCTGGTGACATAATGCACATGGATCAGCACTCTGCAGACATTGCATGGTGTACATATGACTACCCAATAATCATGGCTCTGTGCCATGACTTAGAGGAATTCTGACATATACAACGATGGAGTGACAGGATTATTGAATTCTCTTACTTGAGTGAAAGGTACGTTCATTTTGTACATTGCACTCAAGAAATTACAATGTACAATGTGTATCCAGCTTAACCTGCTTAAAGTAATTAGAATATTTATTTAGAGTTAAGAGTTAAAGAAGAGTTAATAGGACATCTCTTACCGCTGGGTACTGGCTGGCGTGTGGTGTAAGGTTTTTAAAGGCCCACTGAATGTTCTGGTGTGAGGCGAGTTGCCGGGTGAAGGCAGGGGACTGCTCACAGCACATGCGCAGAATACCATAATAGGCCGGAAGCATGCCGCGGTTGAATAGGACCACATCTTGGTCATCGTGATCAGCCAAAATATAGTTAAAGGCGATATTCTTGGTGACCACTGGGTTCTGAACAATAAGGCGCACATTCTCAGGACAGTCAACACATACATTGTACCAGAAGGAAAGCAGAGCTTGTTTGTTGTGGTTGGTGGCTATGGCTGGTTCAGACAGCTTGGGCTGGAAAAGGTTCCACAGATCCATAAAATACGTGGAGAACATGAGCTTTTCCGTTTTGGAAATCAAACAGTATGTCATGAAGCTAAAATAGGGCACCAGTTTGGTGGTACCATGGACAGCAGCATCAACGTAGAGCTTTGCTCTAGAAAGCAGACCCAGTAGGACGTTGTACACCTGGTGAAGTACCACGGTTGTGTCTGGACTGAGAGGCAGGTCTCGTGTGGGAATGTGTAGTGAGCGCGTGGATCTGAACATCTGACGGAAGGAGTTACTTGGAATCAGAGACACCAATAGGTAGGCTGCAGCTGTAAAAGTAAACAAATGGTGACTTATACAGACTTCTTAAGAAGAGAGAAGACATCTAGAAAAGGTAGATGAATGATACAAAACAGAAACAAAACTATGCTACAAAAAACATATAAACACATCTATATAGAAGAGACTTTGTGCAATACTTCATAAAATCTGGTTAGAGGTAAATGTTTGGCAATCTGGTTTCAAATATAACCACAACTATATGAAATTAGCTTCTACATACACGTGTGCTAATAAACTGGTTTTGGAGATTTGATCACACTGTTAAATATAACAGGACATTCAATGAGCACTTATTAGCTGCAGGAAGGTTTTGTGAAAAGACATGCAATGCTTTGTTGTAGGCAAGGACAGAGTACAAGCCCAAAGGGGCGTTTCATGTAGTTCTCCTATAAGGCCACAGTGAGCAATTCCACATCTTTCCCTACAGAAAAGCCGAACTGATGGAAAACTGAAAAGGCCACAGTATTCCTTTACACTCCATTATACACGCCCATAATTATATAACTACTAGCATGCAGATAAATAATGTCATATGTAACAATTCAATATAAAATAATATGTGGTAGGGTAATAGACAAGTACAGGTGGACTATGAATAAGTGCTTAAGGTCACTTACATGTTCTCACTCTTGGATAGTTGTGTGCTAGCAGGAAGCGCTCCACCCAGTTCTCCATATTCTGTAATACCCAGCTATGTGCTAATTTATTTCGAGGCGTTTGCACTGCCAGCCAATCCAGACACTGAGATGGGTTGTACTCAATCACCTTTAAAAAAAACAACAAAAAGGTGGTAAACAAAAAGCAAGCAAACATGTGACCAGCGTCACATTTTATTTCACACGTGATGACATCTTTACCTCCCATATTCTTTGTAAAATGTAAGATGCAAATGGAGGCATCCCTGGGGGGCCACCAGCAAACTCCATAATCATGGTCAGCAGCTTAAAGAAAGGATTGGCAGCCTGCAATATAATGGAGAGCATATCAATATCAATACCAGTAGCATGAAATGCAATTATTCCTTAGGATAAAACATAGGGAATAACTGAGAACAGCCATAACAGATTTGATGGCCATGACATGCTCCATACCTCTGGTGTCAGCTTTGCTATAGATGTAAAAAGCATTGATGCAATCTAAAAGAAAAGAGAGAGGGGTAAGTGATAAGTGTGGAAATAAAGTATATATGTGTTTAATAACTTTCTGTAATCACCAATTGCTTTGACAGAATGGTGCAAATCAACATTAGGACAGAATACAGTCTAAGGGTTGTATAATTAAAAAATTACTGCAGGGATTTTACGCATCATAACAGCTGATTTTACACAAACAGCTACAAAACCCCCTTTTATCTTATTCTCTTTTTAATTTCAATACAGGCACCTAAATTCACCTAAAAAAACAGGGATAACTGGGAGTATAAGTCTCCCCCCATTACGTCTGTCACCCCTTTGAAAGGCTCACTAATGGATCATTACCCCCATAGGACCATTAGTTACCATTGTCTTAACACCCTACTACACTATGTTCCATGTTACAATGGAGCTTTAGAACTTGTCATTGTATTAATTTTAATATCTATCAGCACAAGATTCTCATGACTGTCATGTATGCTGTGAAAAAGGTGCTGGAGCCAGAAACACACTATAAACAGATTACAGTGCTTCAGAATAAAGATTGTACACGGCTGAGTTACTAGGCAGGCAGAAAAACCAACTAGTGTTTCATGAAGCATACATGTATATCACGTAAATCACATTAAATAATTATGATTTTGCACTGTCATATAGAGATATAGTGTACTCTTGCCTCAAATGTAATGATATGCAATGGGGGACACTTTTTTTGTTTTTTTTTTTACTGTCAGGTACTTACATGCTCTGCAAGACGGTTATTGTACCGGCAAAGGCTGAAAATGAGATTACAGGTTTGTCGGATATTAATTCCATCACGTATGTGTTGGAAAAGAAAAGGAAAGCCCTAAAAAATAAAACATACACATATTAGAGAGTCCTTGATATATTTTACAGTATACAGACAACATTTGTGATGTAATGCACTGCCACTGGCTGATATTTCATTTGCTAAATGTACAATAGATGTAAATACACTAAAATAACAAATGAAATGTTACCTTTCCACCTGTTAATGCCGCCATGTCATTCTGGGACAGGGTAAGATGCCTGGAAAAAGGTAATGATAATAGTAAGTAATAATGATACATTTGTGGGTAATTATCACCTTTAAATGATATTGTTGTGAACATGATGCTGCAGTAAAGGTTTAGTGACTGGGAGAGGAGCATATGGGTTAGACCAGGGGCAGGCAAAGTGCAACACCCAGGTGTTTTCAAACTACACGTCACAGCATGCTTTAACTGTATAGACTTAGTTGATACTTGACAAAGCATGCTGGGACGTGTAGTCGCACTTGGCCTACCTCTAAGTTAAACTAAAGGACCAAAACAGAGTCTCCTAATAATGCACTAACATTACAGTAGTCATTAACCAGATTCTTAAAACTGAATGAAATTTAGGATAGTTCTAGCCAAACACCACAAAATATTACTTTTTTTTTTTTTAAATCCAAATTAAAGATGTGAGGGCTATACATTTACTATTGCACCAATGCTACTGAAGCAATTACAGTACTATCATTCTACCTTTCTGAACGAGACTGCTCTACCAGGAAAGCTATGAGCGCGATCATCTTTTCCAGAGCTGCCGGCCTGTACTTTTCTTCAGCTAGGGAAAGGATATCTTCCTCCTCCTCCTCCTCTCCTTCTTCTTCTTCAGATAATACTTCAACCTGCGGCTGCAAAGACAGGTACAATTAAACAAATGACATCTACTTATGATTTTATTCTTCAGAATCCCTCGGAGCTAGAAGTGAGGGTATAAAGCGGACACTATGTTCCCTAGAGTGAGAGCAAGCCCATGCATAGGAGCCCAGCAGATACACAGTGCCTCAAGGGAAGCACTCACAGACCTAGTAGATACAAATCTGTATAATTCTATGTTCTAGAATCCCCCAGTTTGCATGACGCAGACTTTAATGTGTGTAATAAGCTGCCCAATCCCCATTTTTCTTTTGCAATACTGGGTGAAGTGACCTTAGCATTCTGAGATGTTTTATTGCTACAGCATTTGTATACCATCAATAACCCTGTACATGACAATAGATAGAAGGAACATGTGGCAAACAGCACAATATAAAAAAATCAATGCCATACTTACATTTTCTGGTCCTTTGGTTCCCATGTAGAAGTGCACCATGGTTGATATGGCTTGTAATGATAGCAAAAACTGGCTCTATAAGACAAGATTCCAGTTAGTAAAAACATAACAAATGAATATAAGAGATTTACCAGTAACAAGAAGGTACTTACCTCTTCCTCTCCCATTTTGACAAATTCATATAGAAAGGCAAAGTACTCTGTCAGATGCTTGCTGTGAGGCTTCACACCATGCTCCATGATGGACAGCAGTGTCTTCACAAAGCGAGTAACACAAGAACGACTACCTATGTCCTCTACCGGGCCATCCATGTCATCAGAGCTGCAAATACATCAACAACAATAGGTCACTCTCCTGCAATAGACAAAGTCACTTCTACAATAACCAAAATGGGCATGAACACAAACGTTTAAAAACATACTACTTATATATAATGATAAAAACAACAGATTATATTGCAGGCTTAGACATTGTATTTATACTAAGTATATGTATACTTTATAATAAGAATTGCGCATAAAAGCCACTCCCATTGAAAAATTCGGTGTACACAAAATCTGGATATTAAGTTCTGGCACAATGCAACCTGATGTGGGGAAAACATATTTTTCTATAAACATATAGAAAACTGTACTTGCAATAAATGTGGTATCAAAACCAATGTAAGAGGTCTTGGTATAATAAATGCCCAATATAATATATTGGTGTATACAGCAAATATTGTGAATTGTGACTAAGTGTGCCTGGCTCTGTTCACTCAAATATTAGATCTGCTAAGATTTGCTCCAATAGTCAAAAATGGACTATAGTTCCTCTAAAAAAACACTTCCTATAGTGGGAAAGACACTTCCTGACATGCCCTCTAGTCACTTGAGAACTTTTATAGAGTAAACCAAAAGGCTGTTTAGAGTTGACTGCTCAGGAAGCCCAATATACATGGGTGTATTTAGCACCACTGCTTACTATGATGTTTCCAGATACAGTGAAATATAACAGACTTGCTGCAAACTGTTATGGATGATGCAGTATAGAGGCAGAAATATTTTACCCCTGTTCAGAGCCTTGATGACATAAACTGCAAGACGTGCTTACCCATCCTCTATGCCTGGCTGCAGGTATAAGTGAGCATGTACCGATCGCAGCCTCTGAATAACATGGATGCAGAGACGCTGGAACATCTGATACAAAGAGAGGATTTAGGGAAGATTTTTGCAAACCACAGTGATAACGAAAATCACATAACATTTGACCATTTGTTATATGAGTTTCACAAATATGCATCTTTACAAAGTATTCAACAACTTTTTCACTTATTTTAAAATTCTATGTATATAAATGAACTGTAACATGAATCAGTAACTCTTAGGATATGGAACCATGTCCACAAGTTCTTACATGTATTATATATACACTTACCTGTCTTACAATCTGATTTGGACACTTGATTAGAATCTGCATAGGCCACCAATCATCATCAGCCATACGATCTAAAAACCACTGGTGGGGAAGGAAGAACAAGCTTATGAGGGGTAAAACAATGTGCATAATAAAAGTACTGACTTTTTAGGTGCAATGAAACAGAAGTTCCTAATAAGGAACCCTACACTATACAACTCACCTCACAAGCAGCCTGGCTATTGTTAAACTGCTTTGTCAGTAATTCAATCCACTGGAGCATTGTGGGCTAAACAAAAAGAAAATAAAAATGACAGTTAAAAGCCCAGTTACCCAGAAAGAAGTCAGCAAATGCTATAACTTGTATAAGTCGCACTTCACTTTTCAGAGATATAGTAGCATTTCAGGAAAGAAAATCACCACCATTGACATAGAATGGACCAAAACAATGTATTTATAGCTAAATGCTATATAGTTACTAATCTGCACAACCCTAAGAACAACACGTGTAATACAGTGATCCAAGCACAGCAACCATTTACCAGGTGGCAGTGTGTTTACAATCCCACAATGCTTTGCTGCCATAATAGACTGCAATAACACACTCGTCCACCAGATGACTCTATAATAAACTTTCAATGGGAATCATTGCTCTGAAGATTTTCTGCAGACCATGCTCGATGTGGGGATTGATTAGTGGCGGTATGGCGATAAGCCACGCCCCCTTACATAAGCCCTGCCCCCTCCGGACCCGCTATTTTTTTAAAACTAAAGTTCCCCCACCAATGTTGCGGGGGCGGGGCTTAGAAAAGGGGGCGTGGCTCCTCGGGAGAAGTGGCGGTATACCACTTCGAGTGAAGAAGCAGATGCAGAATTTAACCAGATGGAAATAGTAGCAGGAAGGATGTAATCGTGAAAGGAATGGGAACTGGGAAAGAGCAGAAAGAAGAGTAGCAGGTGACA
>JABWIB010000088.1:90619-116508 GCA_016617825.1 Platyplectrum ornatum | reverse complement strand
TGGTTCTCCTATTTACATCTATTCACAATAAATAGTGACAGTGATTATTTACTGACAATTTAAGAAATAATAAATACTGATGCTGCTATTTTTATTGTGAAATAGTTCTCATGGAAGAGCTAGACACACCCATGGGTGGAGCTATCCACNGGACACACCCCTTTGGTGGCACAAGTTACACCCCTTTTGTGAAGCGCTTGTCACAGTAGGCAACCCTGATATATTCTAGGGGGAGAATCACAATGTTGAACACATGAAAGTTGAGTGGCAGCAGTGATTTACTAACTGCAACTAGAAGCGAGAGGCCAGATACAGGTTCCTGCTTGGATTGCAAAACGCAAACATAATAAATCAAGAGAAATCAGAAATAACAGATTCCTAAAGGTTAAAATACGTCTATAGAATAAAGGTTAGAGAATAGGTGTAACTGTATTATATGAGTGCAGAGAACATGAGAAGATGTTGAATGTAGTTATACTCACATAGATGTTTTTCATATCTGCCACCTGACATCTAACTGTGTAAAATTCTTCAGCTGTTTGACTTACATGTTCACAATCCTGGAGAGAATCAAATAAATAACATTCAGGAATATTTTAACAAATTATTTAATCGATTTATCCTAAAGCAACTGACAAAAAAGGACTTACCAACGACACAACATTGTTTGTGATGACACCTCCAAATAAGCTTTTCACTGTGTTTTTCTGTTGGGTATGAGAGGAAGGACAAAAAAGGAGTCAACTTTTGTACAAATATTGTAGGAACGACAAACGTTATTTACAAAAGATGAACTCACAAGTTCAGGAGACATTTCTTCAATCTTAGTAATGAGATCTGTAAAAAACTCTGTCATGTCTTTCTGCTCCCCAGTGTTCAGCGGCTGCTTGTCCATGGTGTACGTCTTGCAGAAGGGTCTGGGATTGTAAGCTTTGCACTCACTTTCCTATAATAAACATAGTAATAACAGTAGCTCAATGTATCAACATACACTAACCATTCCATGTGATATTCCCAATGTGCTATTCCTTGTTGTAGAAGTGATGCATACATTTGATGACAGACACTTTAGAATAAGACATCTTGCACTTAAACAGTTCAATGTGCACACCTACACTATCTACAGCAGACTAGGTCATGTTTAGATTATGTGATACAATATTCTGGTTCTTATTTACACCAGACATGACAGTCCGGTTTTACTTTTTATAATTAAGCTTATTGTTTGTGGAAACGTTTCTCAGGTAGGTGGTGTCTGAAGAACAGGTAGAGGTCCTTACAGGGACATAAAAGCTTAGTCAATAATTACAATTGAATGTAAATTAAGTAATTAAGTGAACCAGGCTTACCATTAAATATGTAAACATTTTCTGGAGCTCCAGCAAGGTAGTTTTATGTTTAATATCATCTGAATACTACAAAACAAGATGAAAACATTCAGTGAAACATTTGTTATTGCTAACAGAATCAGGTTATAAATACATCATTAAAAGGTTTCTTAATTAATATAAAGACATTTCAGTGAATGCTTCGATTACATTAATATAGAATAGCTGAGATCATACTGGATGGAGCACTATTGCATGTCTTTCTGGAACATCAGTATTGTTAGATGTGAGTAATATGCAAGTCATCACATAGAAAGTTGCTTATAGTTACTTAAAAGTTAGGTAATGAACACAATAACATTTATTGGGATACTGGCATCCTATGACTGTCCTATGATTATATGATATCTATATCCGTACAAGGAGTATGGTATGTGTTTACTGAGTTAAGGTTAGTTAGGTCAATCGCAATCTGTAAAAATGAAACTGACAGGAAACTTTTTACTGCTATACACATTATAAATACCACAGATACAGTTCCACACATGGACACTACAGCACTCATATACCTTAGCAGTAAAGATGGCTTGCCTGGCCTCCGGGATCATATACAGCTGTTGAATGGTAGATGCCAGATAACAGGTCGCTCCAAGATTAGTCAGCCCAACGAACCTGCATTCAGCCCGTACATCATCGTGTGGCCAGTAGTCCCACTTATAAGGCGCGTGGGAAGCTACATTGAAAAATTATTATGTTAATATAGCTATTATAAAAACTGCATAAAAAAATACACATTTTGTTCAAACAATTCGATAAAACAATAATTAGACCTACTGTTAACAAAACTATTTACAAGTATCAAGTTGTATATATAAAGGTTTCACTATACAGATAATATATAACAAATTATGGTCATATTAAATTGTTAAAGAAAATGTATAAACCAGAGTTTAGGCAGGACTGGAAGAGGATTGCAAATAGATCGCTTAGCATGATGCTGGCTGCCATTTATACATAAACTTATTCAATAAAGGTGTTTGCTCTATATAAACAAAGCATTATATCCTCTACTGCAACATTGTCCTCTATGGTTTCCCATTCGCCTGCCTCTACCCTACAGTCCACGTCTACCTCCCCCACTCTGCCATTTTTTTTTATGAGCTTCCAACTAATTTCAGAATTCTGTTCAAACACCTTATAACAACCTACAGGGCTTTCTCCTTTCCCTCTTCTCCCTTCATCTCCATTCACACCCCCTCCAGTCTCCCCTGTTCTGCTAACAACCGCTGCCTTGCATCCCGCATGATAACTACCTACATCTCACACACCCATGACATCACCTGAGCCACCCCTCCTACTGGAACGTTCTACCAGAACCTATGAAGTTATCCAATACCGGTCAAGCCTTCAAATGCTCCCTCAAAAGCCACTTCTTCAGGCTTACTCCTCCTTCACCTAATTTTTCTACTCTCCTTAATCATTCCAATTTCCTGTGCACCCCCTCCCTCTTAGCATGTTAATTCACACAACTAGGGCCCTCTATCCCCTTAACATCTCCCTTTACCTGTCCATGGCACTGTGGATATTGTTTAGCGTCATATAAATAATAGTCATCATCCTCATTTGGCAAAGTATAATCCTCAACACACAGCAGAAGTAAAGAAAGTATCTCTTACACTGCATATGCTGTGCCATTACCCAGTTGTGTAACAGCCTGTAGTTCTCCACAGAGCCTTTCACCATTTCTACCAAGAGATCATATGCGGCTGCCCGGGAAGAATGGGATTTACATTTAGGCTGCAGCCTATCCTTCAGACTGGGCAACAGAAAGAGGAGGTTAAACACATCTCTGAGGAACTCCTAGAGAGAGAAAGAGATCCCATTACACTTTATCTATCCCTGTTACTAGTAGCCATTGACCATGTATGGGTGTAAGTATTTAATCCTACCTGCCCTTCCCTAGAAAACTTGAAGGGAGGCTTGTGTTTAATGACACTGGTTGCTAGCCTCAAGAGTCCCGTCATTCCATCATCTTCTATGTTACCATCCTGATAGTCTAGGATTTCACGGCTATAAGAGACAGTTAAAAGGCTCACACATCACTATAAGCATTCAAACAAACCAAAACGCATTTTAACACCAAGATGCAGATGTATTTAGACAAGGAGAAAGAATATAGGCTGAGGCGGATATGACAAGAAATAGTAACCACCATACCTGCGAATGCAGTCTGCCAGATGTCTTGCCAACGCGTCTAAATCAAGCAATGTGGTCTGGAAATAACAGGAACACAAGCAATCCGTTACTTGATCTTTGTGAGAACAACACACACAATAACCAGTGCTTGGTGACCTTTACCACCTCCCAGATATATTACAGGGCCATTGCTTCAGAAAAAAAAAAATATGACAACAGTTCCATCATTAAGACCATGAATGTGTTCTCCTGTAATCTCCTGCAAAGTTACTAAACTGTAATTATCTGATTAATTCAGATGAGTTTTTAATCCACATTTTTAAACTTGAATAATAATAATAATAATGTGTAGATTCAAATAGAAGCTTGTGAAACTATACACTGTTCTGATTTGTTATTTACTTCAATAGTCAATACTGTTGGAAATATACAAGGAACATATGAATAAGAAGCAGAGGAAGGATTCCCTCACTGTTTTCCATTATACTTGTATTTTATCAGTACATTAGATCTGTATTACAGATAAGCCATTCACTCACTGTTTTCCATTGTACTTGTACTTTATCAGTACATTAGATCTGTATTAAAACAGCTTTACTATGGCTGGGGGTATTTTCCACTCTTCCTCATCCCTGAAGCATACTGATGGTGTTGTCTGCGATGGTGACAGAGGAAATGCCAGACCATTGCAGATAAATTTATCTTATTCAACTTATTAATCGCATTACTATTTGTAGCAATGCTCTGGGTTTTGGTATCCTATTAGTGATTACTCTTCTATGTGAGCTATAGTATCTTCACCCAGACTTCAGCAGCTATAAGGCTGTATAAGACTGATAATTATTAAGAAGAAATTGCCAATACACTATTTTACTTATATTCTTATATAAGCCTGTGACAAACTCATAACAAACTGTATACAAAACTTTTACAACCAAGAACTCAAAGTAATCTTTGCAGATGGCCCTTTCCACAGTACATTTACAGCAAATGCATAAGAGTTCTGCTCCTTCCTCCTGTTAACAGCTTAAGTTAGGCTGGCCAGAAGTGTCACGCCTATGTATTACATCTCGGATTGAACTCTATTCAGACAAGCTTACCATGTTCTTCAACCTACTTAACATTTTTCTACCCTATTTACAACTAATCTGCTTATTTTATTTTCTATTCATAAACATTTCTTTCTAAATAACAATGATCTTTGGTTCTGCTACTAACACTGCTGTGCGACTGGATCAGAGAACACATTGAACACTTTTACCATAAATCCCGGATATATCTATATACAAATCATTTTTTATTATTATTATTCATGGAAAATGTGTTGCTAATCTGGGAATCCAAAAGTCCAATACATGAAACCATATAAATACCATCCACTTATCACAGCAGTCACCTTAAAAATCATGTTCCAAGTCATAACAAATACATCTGACATCAGTAGAGAAAAGAGCAGGGGGATGTCAGCAGAATGTGTTCTGCAATTCAGGAAAAGAAGGCGGCATCTTTGGAAGTAACCATACCTGACTGGCATCTTTGACGTGGATGTTATCAATCAGTTTACACAGTAACCAAAAATATTCTTTACATCCAGGTCGCAAAATCGTTTCTTCCTCATAATCCTCCACCTATGAAACAACATATAATATATATTAGTGTATAGACAAGAAAATAAAGAATTATTAGACATTTTATACCAGCTTGTACACCATCGATTCCGTCGCTGCATTATCAGCAGCCAATAACCAAAAAGTAAACTGCTGCAAAAGAAATCACTTACCCGAATAGGCTTTAAAGCTTGAGCATCAGGAAGAAATTTTAACAATGTTGACGCAGCCAGAAGCAAAAAGGATCTATTTATTGAATCACCGCCATCCAGACCAGAAAGGGACAGCTTGTACAGACCATTGCACGATTCATGACGAACTGCAGTCTTCAAGGGAAAAAAAACCCAAACTATTTAAGGCAGACATCTTATACTTCTTTCAGAACAGAACATTTAAAAACAATGTCCCCGCAATTTCTGAAACGTCATGGATTTTATTACTGATCTGATCAAGTGGTCAAAGCGGAATTTTAGACGTGGTGGTATGGATACAAGTAACGTAATAGACGTCTATAGAGCCTATGGCGATTTGTTGTTTTTCAATTACACTAGTCTAGTGGAAGAAGTGCTGGTGTGGCATACCCCCATATACACCCTCACATCAAGCCCTGATCTAATGAAAACATTAATTTCATATCCACAAAGTGATGAATGGAGTAAGATTTCTGTATCAATTCAGCACCATTCAGGCATTGTATTACAAGCATCTACATAGCAACAACATATACAAAGTATACAGAGTTTAATGCATCTCATTATTTGCATGATAGGGAGAACACCTTTCTTTTTGATTACTGCACAGAATAACTTGAAGAGACCAACTTACACTAGGGCCTACATTTACTAAGCAGAGAGATTGAAAAAGGTGGGGGATGTTGCCCATAGCAACCAATCTGTTTCATTTTACATACTTGAGAATGTGAGCTGGAATTTGAGCTTGACCTTATAGGTTGCTATGGGCAACATCCCCACTGTTTTCACTGTCTCCTGCTTAGTAAATTTAGGCCCAGGATTCATTAACTTTCAACTCAATAAAGACTCCAATTTAACATCTTTTAAACAAAAACAAAACTTTCTTTTCACCTGACTTCCTCTCATTTTCACACTCACACAGATTTTGTAACTTATAATATGGGAAACAATTGTCTTTAACAGAGACCACTGATCTAGCAAATACTACTGAAAATAGTAAAAAGAAAATATATTTTATTGCATTTTTTCACAAAGCAGCAAAACTAAGACTGCACTAAAACATATCGTAATGGCTTCATTGTGCAGGATCATTTACTTAAAATCGCCTTTACACTCATGGGCACAATGTTTATGTTGTCTTACCTCAGGAATAAGGAGGGTTAATTTTTTGAGCCAGTCCTGTAAATTATCACTGTCTGCAAGGCTGGATTTCACCACAGAACAGCAATGAGCCCAGCTCACCAGGAGCCACATTGAATAATGTGTAACTAAGTAGAGAAAATACAGGTAAAATGTCAGTGATAAGTAAAAAAAAAAAAAAAAAATCTTGTTCATTTACTATGATGGAATCTATGGCCACGTCACAGCATTACAACAATGTTTACACACTAACCACAACAGGTACTAAAACAGCATTTACCAGCACAGAGTAAAGGGCTCCTGTGTTTCTTACACTTTAACATTAAACATTAATGTACATAGATTACAATAAATGTTGTCAAAATAAAATGTGCAAGCTATTAAACTTTCTATTTATTTATCTTGTGTACCACATATAGAACATGGTGTCAAAAGCCGTTACCATATAGACTCGAGTATAAGCCGACCCAAATATAAGCCACCACCTAAATTCATTACAAAAAAACACCACCACAAAACTTATTGACTCGAATATAAGCCGACCCCCAGTATCCCCATCATGTCTCTTTCACAGATGCACCTTCACTGCCCACCACCCTTGGGAGGGAAGCGTAAGAAAGGACTTCAGTATAGACGCTGCTGCACTATCAGTAGCTATGTATATGTATGTGTGAGAAGTGTCTGATGTAAAAGCTGCTGTTATGTGAAAGATCATGTCACTTGCTGGTAACTGCTACATATGCGACAGCTTTCAGCAGGATATACAAGAGGAGAGAGGAAACTGAAGTCCAAACTCCCCTCCTGTATATCCTGCTAAAGGCTGTCACATGTGTAGCAGTTACCAGCAAGTCACAGGATCTTTCACATAACAGCAGACACTTCTCACACATCCATATACACAGCTACTGGGTGGTCCCCTGCACTCTCCCCTCTCACTACACTGAAGTCCTTACTCCTCTCTCCCACGGGAGGGAGTGAGGGACTTCAGTGTTGTAACAGGGGAGAGGAGGGGAGTCCAGACGCTGCTGCTTCGATCGTCTTCTAACAGATAATGCTAGCTTTAGCTAGCATTAGAGGGGTAAGGAAAACTGCTGCAGCCCCTGTGATAAATCTTGCCCCGAGTATAAGCCGAGGAGGAGCTTTTCAGCACATTTCCTGCTTATACTAGAGTATATACGGTAATTAAACTACAAAAGGACTACAACAAAAATACAAGGTATGGTGAAAATACATATAAATAAATAAATACCAAACAAATATATATATAAATATTTACCTTCATGCCTTGACCTGTGGTCTGACTGGGCCTTCAGCACCCTAAAAAAACAGACAAGCCATGACATGCAATGAGCAAGAAGTTTTACTGAACACACAGTTTAATTTGTTTATCAGACAAGATATAAATGGTAAAATGATACTTACCTTTGGGCTAAGTTATCATAGGTATAAGCCACAGACATTAAACGCTGAATTAAACAGGTTCCTTGGACAAGGACAAGAAAAACCTTGGAAGAGAGAAATGTTTAAAGAGTACTGCTGAATATACAATAATAATAATAATAATAATAATAATAATAATAAAAAGGTTAAAATTCTAGCTCCAATCTGCTTAATGATGACCACCATTATTCCTATTCTCCAGAGCAGAGGTAGTCAAAGTGCAGCTCTACAGGTATTGTCAAACTACATGTCCCAGCATGATTTGTTAGGTATCAACTATGTCTTGGCATGCTGGGATGTATAGTAAATTTATAGCTAGATCCCAGCCTTCTAGCGCTATGCTGGGAAGGTCGCCTATCTGGATCGCGGAGCACCACTCCGTAGCAGTACAATACTTGTATAGGTTGAACAATTTCCAGAAAAAAGACCCAGAACAACGGGGTAGGGTGCCATTATGCTGGGATGTATAGTTTGACAACACCTGGAGTCCCGCACTTTGTTTACAGATTATCTTTTCATAAGCTGTTCAAATCAATCTTAATTGCAATGACATACTTGTCCACAAGGTGGCACTATGCAGAATTACGAATGAGAATCATTTTAGTGAATAGTGCGAGTACACACTGAAGTTTTCTACAGAATCAGACAACCTTAAACCTCAATTCCACCGCTTCGTTTGACAGTACACACTGGTTTCAGTTTTTTTTTCTTATAACCATTGTGCGATTGGTGGGATCTCCGACTGTAAACTGTGGCATGTGAATAGTTTTATCAAACTATCTGCACTCCATAACAGCTGCTCTGTGGACACTTTCCGTTACGCTGAAGAGCCTATTCCATCGTCTCTATTGCCAGCCTGCTCAACAAACCGGCAAGTACCCGTCTATACCATCTGACTGACACCCTGAAATCATTTCTGAATATCCGTTAAATCGAATGTACTACTTATCTATAACACACAGCACCTAGGCATTAGGACTGGGTTTTTTTTATATGTCTGGACAGTCTATTATTATTAAGTTTTGTTTATAACATTGTTTGTTTTGTTTGGTGATTTAATATAACTATACCTTTTTAGAGGAACTAATAAATGCTATCTTATTAGATTTTACATTGTATCTGCGCTTGGATATTATCTTTGTTTTTTTCAATTCTGGTCTATTTATAATGAGATTGGTTTCTCCTATTTATCTGAGCAGCGATAACTAATGTATATATTTATATAACTAACAAGTTAACATTCAGTGAATTTAGAGGTAATTCTGTAGATTACAAAAACTATTTGTTTGTAAATGATTAGGCTATTGGGTAATTAATGGTTGACACAAGCAAAGTAAGTTCTTGATAAACATTTATTTTCATAACGATTTATTTAACAGGGAACTTTGTAAATTTTCATCTAAAAGGCAAAGTAAAAACAAACTTCATATCCAATATTCTATAAAACACAAAAATAATGGAACTAAAATGGTTACAGACATATTAATTCGTACAGCTACATTAAAGCATCATTTCACAGCATTGATGACGAATGTTGCAGACAGACTGTAACAAATAACAGTGAGAGTACCTCTGTTAATCGGGGTATATGGAGGCCCTTCGAGTGATCGCCAGTAGACTTTCTGGATTTGCCAGGCCATGCTCTCTTTCTGTGGCTCTCCGCTATTCCTGACCAAGCAAACACGTCATGATATGCCAAATCCAGATCTGTTGGATCCACAGCAAACTGACATATCAACTTTAGCAAGCACGCTAAACAGTCCAGCTGCCACTGTAGAGATACAGATTGAATTCATAATACATTGCACTTACATAAAGCACCAATTTAAAAATGTATGTGTCCACTACAATTGTAAATCTAGTTGGAAACATTTTAGATAACACGTATGTATCTCTATATTTAGGTTTATGTATTGTATCTCTCTAACTAAGTATTTATCTGTGCAACTGTCTATTTACAGTATGTATATATGGTCAGTACCTCTGTCTCTACATCTGGCAAAATAGTTACGCGGGCATTTCTGCAGCCACCCAGGCTCCTCTATTACATGTTAGCACTGTAACATACAATATTGCTTTCGAGCACCGCATAATGGGGGCTGATCCAGAGCTGCACTTGCACCTTTTTTACATGTAGACCTGAGCAAAACCATGTTGCCATTGTGAGGGGTGCAAATTAAATTTAATTCTGTTGCATAAGGAGAAAATGTTTTACTTTTGCACAAATAACTTTACAGCATTATGTTTCATTTGTAAATTAGAGTTGAGGAAACTTCACATTTCAAATCACAGTTTATACTTGCCTCCCCTGCAAATTAGTTTTTGTTTTTTGTTTTTGCCCAGGTCTACACTTGCACCATTTTGCACTTACTGCCAAACTCTAGATCAGCCCCAGTGATGAGGTTGCTGTTCTAAAAAGCATGCTTTCCTCCATTTCATTATAGTTTAAGTTACCTGCAATCAATATAAGGCTTAAATACCCAGGAGGCTGCAGCATGTTTCCCCACCCCTCTAATGCTAGCTCCAGCTAGCATTATCTGTTAGAAGATAATCGATAAGCAGCAGCAGCGTCTGGACTCTTCTCTCCCCTGTTTCAGCACTGAAGGTTTCACTTCCTCACACCACTGAAGTACTTCAGTGTAGTGAGAGGGGGAATGGAGGAAGAGTATAGACGCTGCTGCAGTATCAGTAGCAGGGGGAGTGAGGAAACTGAAGTCCAGTCTCCCCCTGTATATCCTGCTGAAGGCTGACGTGTAGCAGTTACCAGCAAGTAACAGGATCTTTCCCCCCTTTCAATTAAGTCCTTCCTTACTCCTCCCTTCCAAGGATGGAAGGGAGTGAGGGACTTCAGTGAAATAGATGCTGTGTCTTCAGAGATGCAGTGTCCCGTGCCAATAAAATCAATCTACACATGCCAGCCTTGTGCATCTGTGACAGAGACATGATGGGGATACAGGGGGTCGGCTTATATTTGAGTCAGTGGAGTATATTTACTAAGTGGTGAGATTGCAGTGAGATTGAAAAGTGGGGATATTGCGCATAGCAACCAATCAGATTTGAGTTCACATTCTCCAGAGTGTAAAAAGAAACAGAGCTTGAATCTGATTGGTTGCCATGGGCAACATCCCCACTTTCCAATCTCACAGCTTAGTAAATATACCCCAATAAGTTTTCCCTGTCAATTGTGGCAAAATTAGGTGCCTCAGTTTATACTCGAGTATAACATCCCCAAACGTTTCTTAAATAATAAGAGGTCAGACATCTATATACATTTATATATAGATTCAGAGGTAATGCTGGCTTTTCTCGCCTTTACAAACAGGTTTGGAGCATTTGCCGTGTCCACTACGGATGTTGCGCAGTGATTGTATTTAAAATTTACAAATGTTCAAAGTTTTATCATCACCACCAGCTGGACCATCATCCAATAAAGTGTAACTAACATTCACCGACCAGAGCTGGCCCCACATGCACATTGTAGTAAAGGTGGGGAGCAGAGGTACCCTCACTTAGTATAGTGAGTGTAAAGCTCTATTTTTAATAAAGCAAAACAAATATTTGTATTGGATTTACAAACTTTCAATCTCAACAAGAGACCCATAAAGTTAACATATTTAAAAATACAAGACAGTTGTGTCAAATTAGAGGGAGAAGGAGACCATGCTGTTGACCTTAAACACAGACAGACTGCTTGACTAGCCAATGAATGGCAAGTGTATATAGAATTAAATTGCAGGCATTGCATTATAAGTCTATTAAGCTTGGGTCTGATAATTACTAAAAACGAGTTCTTTTGGGTATGAGATGGGCAGAATAACAGAGGAGCATAAAAGAAACACTTTCAGATTTAAAGTGCCCTGGCTCCGGATTCCACCTGCTATACCCCAATGTCTTGGCAGTGTCCACCAATAGGACAGTTTAAAAAAACAAAAACCCTGTATTACGATGTGACAAAAAAGTGACAGAAACTCACCACAGTCCAAGATTCATGCTCTTTAGGCTCCAAAATCCCAGAGTTGAAGATTTCAATCAGTTGTTGTAAACCACCTGCAGCAACAAACTAAATACACTGCTAGTCATGACATTATACAAGACATTCAACGCAATCTTTACATTGTACCAGATTTGTAGGACAAAGAATAGTGATTTCATTTCCATGCATGGTCTTAGACTACACTCTTTGATTCTGTTCACATTCTGTATTGGCAATAATACTTCAAAATATATAAAAAGTTCATCAACTTTCACAGTAAAACCATACCTTGCAGCTCCATGAGTTTTTGCTGTTTTCAATCTGATCTTCACTAGAATCATCAGAGTCTGGATACAAGTCACTGTAACTACCCTGAGAGATCAAGAGTTACACCATTTATTGACAATTCAGTAATGAGATCCTAAAGTTAAAATGTACTGTAAATAAGATATTGTAAGACAGCTATATTTATTACCGTAGATTCTCTCCTTATTCTCCGGTTTGGTTTGCCTAATGCTTCAATTATTTCAAGAGCATACAGAAGTTTGTGAGCACTTTTTATCCGGAGCAAGTCTTTCCAACAAGGCCCATCATTCGCCTTTTAAAAAGAAGAAAAATCAATGACCCAATATATATTTATTTCGATCCCCAATGTCATTGTAGTGAAAAGACGACTCACCTGCTCCTCAGACACATTCTGGAATGCCTGTAGCATATTGGGACAGGTAGGAAGCAGCATCAGGAGCTCCCACACACGCCTGGAGAGGTTCTCCGCATGGAGATGCAGTTCCTCACACCTAGCACTCTGCAATCAAATATTACTGTCCATCATAGGTATAATGTATATTGGGTGCCATTAAAAAAAACAAAAACATAAAATGCTTAAAACAGAGCAAAAAAGGACAATATGTGGAATGCACTACTGTTATTATATTGGAGTCCCTACCTCAATATCTTCCAAGTCCATCTCCCCAGAAGGAGGCTTGAAAGATGCTAACATTTCCAACAAATCAAACAGAGTGGTGAGATGAGGTTCTTGGAGGAGGAGCAGCATGGGGATGTTGTCTTTTTGTGGGGGTGGCAGGCATGATGCTGGAAGCTGAACACCTTCTCCTTTCCTCTCCCGACGAGGTGCACCCAAAGACACAAACACCATCTGATAAAAGCAAACAAGAGTTTTGTCTTTTTGTTTTTTATATACCGTGTTTCCTCGATAATAAGACACCGTCTTATTTTTTTCCAGGACAAAAAACCACTATAGGGCTTATTTTCGGGGTAGAGCTTATTTTATTGACCTGCTATTAATCCAATCATGGTCCCCCAAGTGCTGCTGACATTATGACACCTCATTGTTCCCCCAAGTGCTACTGACATTATGACACCTCATTGTTCCCCCAAGTGCTGCTGACATTATGACACCTCATTGTTCCCCCAAGTGCTACTGACATTATGACACCTCAATGTGATTTAAATAGGGCTTAATTTTCGGGGAGTGCTTACTTTAGACAGTTTACTGTAAAATAGGATAGGGCTTATTATCAGGATAGGTCTTATTATAGGGGAAACACGGTATACAGAAGATATAACACGTGTAGAGCATCAATACGAAGAACTGTACAGTCTAATAAACATCAACTGCTGACACTTAAGCTGGGTACACATCAGCACAATGTTGAAAACATCATGCAAAAGCAGAGTATGGAACGATGAGTCAGCCGATGACTCACCCCAGTACACACTACAAAGATTTNCAGAGCGATGTAGGAAGTTATTGCCCACAATGCATTTCGGCAGGATCGTTCACTGCCGATTGCCTGCCCCTCTGACACAGGGGCGGAGGAGACAGTATACAGCACACTGAAGCCCCTCCCTCCCTCGGGGGGGCGGAGCTAGGACTTCAGCGTGCATATGAATGGAGGAGAGTCTGCGGCTCTATCAGCAGCAGCTCTCGGGACATCAAGAAGAAGCTGCCCTGTGTGAGGAGTGTGGTGACTGCTATACACCAGGCTGCAGCTTCCAGCAGGATATACAGGAGGGGAGCTTCAGTGTCTCCTGTATATCCTGCTGGAAGCTGCTGCCTGGTGTATAGCAGTCACCACACACCTCACACAGGGCAAGTGTTACCAGCTACAGTCACATAGCTGCTCAGTGCAGCATATACACTCCCCTCTGCCCCCCCCACTTTGCTTTCTAATAAATGAAAAAATAATAAAAATTAATTAATAATTAGCAAATAATAAAAAAATATTTTATTCCAGGATTTTTTTATTTTAATTTTATATTTTACTTTTTAAGGGAGGGAAAGAATAGTGGGAGAGGTGGCAGTGATGACAGACAGGGGGAGGCAGGAATGAAACTGAAGAGAGTGTTTAGGCACGCCCACAAGAGGCGGAAATATTAGGAGCTCCTAACAATCTTTTCTAACGACCACAGACTGTTTCAAACGACCCTGCAGCATGTTTTCTGAGTACACATCTAACAGATATATCTGCTGAAAGGGTCGTGGATCTGTTGATTGGAAAGATGATCTTTCTGATGTGTACCCAGCATAAGTCCAATATCCTGAGGAGGTCAGAGATTGAAACGAGACAGCTGATTGGCTGCAAGAGCCTCCTGTCTCATCTCTGCACCGACTGGCTGCACTGTGCACGGTTAGACTGGAAGAACCCGGACTCCACATCAGTGCCTAAATTGGGGGGTAAATGTATGTGTGGGGTGTGGATACAGGATCCATTAATTGGACCCTACACACACACAGAAACAATATTGGACAATAATCTGACCTCTTGGAATTTCATCTGAGCCACACACTAGAACGATTGTTGTGCCAATTCATGATAATTGGTGAATTGGCACAATAATTGTTCTGGTGGATGGCCAGCTTTAGAAAGTGGCTATTGCATAGTACAAGATAACCCATTGTATGAAGCTTAAAGCATTGAAAGAGTCTTTACACAGAGAATCATTTAAACCCAAGCGAAACCATCATTGATGACATTCACAATTTGCCAATACCTGCATATCCTTAAATCCCAGTTCATGAAGAGTCTTTTCATCATAATCTGTTGTTAATTCATGGCCAGATGAAATCATTCTAACTGGGCCCATAAGACCACCTAGAATTATAAAATATATTGATTTATAAACCAGCAAAATACAACCTAGTAGATGCAGCACATGGAGAAAACTCAAGAGATGCATTTGATAACCTCACCCCTTCCTAATATCTACTCACTACTTCTCTTACTGTTGAGAGCAACACATTGAGTATTTAGCTCATGCAACTTAACAGATGTCTTGTTCCTTTATCAGATCAACAGTGCTCTTCATTGACCCCCATGTCTCCTAGTAGTATGGTGGCCACACTATAAACTACGATCCAAGTTTATGATAATACAGTGCAGCTTGGAAGCTTTGATAACTGTTATAGAGGGGACACTGGTTCAAAGGACACTATTCATTCTGTCCCATACGGTGTATATAAGTAATTTGCATTTAGAGGGGCAACACAACTCCTCTCTCTACAGCAAGTTTCAGACTGCATTTATCTCCAGTATTAACCTCCATAGGGTCACTAGGAGCAGTTGTATATTCTGATATAAATGCTTCAGAAATAACACCATTGACTTGTCTAAAAATGAAACAACTGACCACTGCTCACCAGGAAAATCACCTTTCCGATTACTTTGTCCAAACTCCTGAAGTTGAGGTTGTTGGCTCATCTGGTCTTTCTGCAAATTCTCGTACCAGTGAGTAACTTCTGCCCGCAGATCTGCCACCTGATCACTTGGATACATTTCTATTGTCATCTAAAGTATAACAAAATATTCTATCAATACTGTATGATTGCAGATAAAAGGATTATGCAGTATGGTAATATATAAAGGCCCTGACCTTATCTGGAAGCCCTGCAGGCTGGCACACAATCCTTAGTGGTAATGACTGCTTGTCATTCAGTGCTTTCAAGTGACTGCTAATACCAGTGCCTTCAATCTGCCACTGCCTTAGGTGATAGGCAAACCTACATGAAAAACAGAAGGACAAAATAACACACCAAAGAAATAATGGCAATAAATGAAAATATGAAAGCACGCATATACAACATACATGAACATCCATGCATGTAAATAAATACTTATTTTTTTCATTTTTTGTTGCCCATTCCCTTCCTATTAAATGCCCACATTGGGTATATTTTACTAATAAAAGCCAACCACTAAGAGCACCAATTCCAATTTATTATGGTAGCGAGAGGGAGCAAATCTATAGTATATCTTAAGTTTGTAAATTGTTCCAATCGAAAGTCTAATAACAGTGTAACAGAGTTGAGAGACGTTTCCTAGCCAGTTTGAAACTAATGATATTTAACTCCCCTGCAATTCAACATTATTTTGCCCACTATTTAGTCAGTCAATAGTGCCTAAAAATCTGAACCTGATCTAGCATGGTTACAGATTAGTTAAATTATGACATTATGTTATCACGCCCCTCACACCTCCAACTCCCGTGGTGTCTCCATACTCATTCGCAAATCCCTACAGTTTACACTGGAACAGGCTCAGACTGACCCTGTTATACACTCACTTCCTCTCCTCATCCTAGGTATATACATACCCCCTCCTTACTGTAACGATGTCCTGGGTAAGGCAGCAGACTTTATATCTCAATTCCCCGATACTCCTGTGGTGTGCCTTGGTGATTTTAACAACGTGCTGGACCAGTCTCTGGACCGCTGGCATGAATCTACAGCCTCCCCCCACCCCCTTTGCTAAACTGCTCGCTGAGATTGGCCTGGTGGACCCGTGGAGACTCAGATGCCCTACTGCTACACAATACTCCTGTCACTCTACCTCTCACAACTCTCTCAACGACGATGTCGTTTATCTTGCTAGAGGTATATCCGACCATTCTCCAGTTAGGATTACCCTGGCCTTACTCAGCTCCAAGGGTATTGTCTTCTGGAAATTTAACCCCTTCTGGCTCACCCTGATGGGGACTGGCCTGGACCTCACTGCTGTGTGGGAGGACTACTTCCTCACCAACTCCCCGGGTGCTGAAGCAGCTATTGCTTGGGACGCCTTTAAAGCTGTGCTGCGCGGCTCTCTCATTCAGAGGGTTGCCAGAATTAAACGTTTCCACCGGGAGGAGGAACTGGCCCTGGAGCAGCAGTGTCGAGACTGTGAGGCCCAGTATCTCCTTACTAAATCCCTGTCGGATCGAACGTCTTGGCTCGCTGTCCAGGCCCAATGGACTGACCTCCTTTTTGCCAAATCCAAACGCCGCCGCCTCTTTTCCAAACACTCACATTACTCCCAAGCCGACACTGGAGGCAGCTACGTGGCCTGTCTCACCAGAAACATCAGACATAACACTGTCATCCCTGCCATACTAGACCCCGCAGGAGTTCAGCACATTACAGGCCCCGAAATCTTAAACGTTTTTTTCCAGTACTTTCGTCAACAGTACACAACTAGAGTCACCTATAGCTCCCCTCAATTACACTCTTACCTCGATAACATTTGCATCCCCTCTCTGTCCTCAGACTCCGTGGCTTTTCTAGATGCGCCCTTCACTATCCAGGAGCTTACTATTGCCCTACAATCCTTCCCCAATCACAAATCCCCTGTGATTGGGGAGTCCTCATCCCCAAACCCGATAAAGACCCCCTTCAGCCGGAGTCCTACCGCCCCATTTCTCTCCTAACCACTGATGTGAAGCTCCTAGCCAAGATGCTGGCGCAGCGGTTAAACTCCGTTATCACAGCCATAGTCCATCCTGACCAGACTGGTATTATCCCGGGTAGATCCACAGTCATTAACATACGCCGCCTATTCACTCACATTCAGCTTACTGACTCCTCTCTACCAGATGCCGCAGTTCTCTCCCTGGACGCAGCCAAGGCGTTTGATTCCGTCGAGTGGGAATATCTATGGGCTGTACTCAAACGATTTCAGTTTGGGGACCAGTTCATTAACTGGGTTAAACTCCTATACTCTAATCCTGAAGCCAGGATCTGTGTCAACGGATTCACCTCTGACCCCTTTACACTGGGTAGGGGCACTCGTCAGGGTTGCCCCCTGTCTTCCACTCTTTTCGCTCTGGCGATTGAGCCTCTAGCACATGTCATCCGCACACATCCTGCCATTCGGGGCCTCCCCACAGGACCTTCTGACGATAGAGTGGCCCTGTACGCTGATGTTCTGCTGTTCCTTCGCAATGCCCCGCTTTCCTTACCTCTGGTACTGCACCTTTTCGGGGCTCTGCATTAACTGGGATAAATCTTACATTTTCCCTCTGGGACTCACTGACTCCACTAGGACACCCCTACAGTCTCCTCTACGTTGGACCACTCGCTTCAAATATCTGGGCATCTGGGTCTCACACTCCCCATCGGAATACACCAAGCTCAACATTGATCCCATAATATCCTATTTTAAGAGCAAATTTCACGTATGGCACAAATTACCCCTCACCGGCACGGGCAGAATCAACCTGGTAAAAATGATTATTCATCCCAAGCTACTGTATGTTTTTCACAACTCGCCAACATATCTCACCAAAAAATTATTCTCCCACCTCAACAGTCTCCTTTCCTCATTTATTTGGGCCGCCTGTAAACCCAAAATAAAAATTTCCACACTCTGTAGATCCAAGGATGACGGTGGCCTAGCCCTACCTCATCTCCGGCTCTATTATGTGGCTTCCCAGCTGACTCACCTGTTGCCCTGGGTCCAGTCTGATACCTCTAACCACCTGCTACTCACATTTCTCTGTCCCTCCTTTCCCTTCCACTCCCCGTTACAGGTGCTGCTAGTCGGCAAACACACCTCTCGCACTCCCCCTCTTATTAAGCAGGCCCTAGAGGTATGGAAGTCTGCAAACTCCCTCCTGTCCGCTACTCACCTTGACCCTGACACTCCTATCTGGTTCAATAAGTCATTGCCTGACCTATTCCTTCACAGTGGCCACTCCCAAAGGTCGCGGTCGCCCCTACAATCCCTGGCACAATTCTACAATGACGGCATCCTAAAATCCTTCGACCAACTGAGGGATGAGTTTGGCTTCCCCCGGACTCATTTCTTTGTATACTTGCAGCTCAGACACGCCCTGGCATCACAATTTCGCTCTGCTCTCCCGATACTAGCCCACAGCCCTGTTAAACGGCTCCTACTACAGCTGTCTCCCACCAAATTGGTCTCTAGACTATACATCTCTTTACCCACCTCTGTTGACCACTCGGCTCTCGATGCCCTGCGCCTGAAGTGGGAACATGACCTAGGTCCACTCTCTGATGAGGATTGGACTCACATGCTTGAATGTACTTGGGATGCCACGGTGTGTCTGCGGTTTCAGCATATCCACATTTTCCTCCTCCACAGAGTATATTATACCCCGCAGCGAATGCACAAACTAAACTTGCGCACTGACGCCATTTGTCCTAAATGTTCACACCCGGAAGCGTGCTTCTTCCACCTCCTTTGGATCTGCCCCCCATACACTCCTTTTGGTCTTATGTGTGGGACGGTATTAGAAGCACCCTCAACTTACTCCCTGACTTACACCCTGCAACCACTCTCTTCTGTCATTCTCTAGTGGACATATTCGACACACCTACACGGAAGTACGTGTTTCACTTAGTAACCTTAGCCAAAGTCCTCATTGCCCGTGCATGGATGGAGTCTCTCCCACCTACCGCCGCACAACTGATAAACCTGGTCAATGATTCCATTTGCCTCGAACGCTTCCTGTACACTCTGGTAAAATTCCACAGAATCTGGGGACGATGGTTATCATCTCCCCTTTATGCGTCCACCTCACCTGAACTATCATAATATCGCCCTGTTGTGACACATCCATTGAATGCCCACCTGTACTTGCCTAGCTGTTGTTATCCCCTCTCCCCTCCCTGGCAGCAGTCCTCATCCTCTCATCAATGAGACTCTCTCCCATAGCTCACGCCTTTTAGCACACTTATGCCCCCTACTGCCCCTCCTTCAGCGGGTACTCTTTTTGCCTTATTCTTCATTCTGCATTTATCCTGTCCTAGTGTCAGCAGCTGGGAATAAATGATTATTTATTTATTTTTAGGATTTGTTATTGTATATGTACTCATGTTTGTTCTTGTATACTTTGTTTGTACTGGAGCCTTGCCATCTGCGATGGTCTCTGCACCTATGTTTATAGTTTGTGTTTGTTTGTTTTATGTTATGTAATTACTGAAAATTTCCAATAAAAATTACTGAAGTAAAAAAAAATTATGCCATTATGGCAATGAAGGTCAAGATTCACTGGATAATCATTATAATGTACCTTCTCCTGAAAGCTTCAAGATGTGTCTTCAGCATCAAGAGTCCTCGTTCTATTATAGTGAGACTTGATTGCGAGTCCTGCTCAAGATTACTGGAGGCAATCATAAGACTTTCCATACATTTACTAATAAACTCATGTTCTTTTTCTAGCCCAGTTTTACCTGGAAAAGTAGAAAAAAAATCAGTACAATGTTCCTTTAAGTACATGTTTTATTACACACTTAGGCAAAACAACCTATTATTGAAATAGACAATAAGATGTGGCTTAAAATTCCTGCACCCACTTACAGAGAAGTTTATAAAATGTACCACAATCTTACCATTAATATAATAAGAGTTGATATACTGGATTGCAGCACGGCTGACATCTCCAGTGTGTGCTCTTAGTGCAATACCCCAAAACTGGTCCATGCCGCATAACTAGAAGATAAATGTAAAATCACTTAGTGCATGTGTCTGTGGTTTCACCCTTCCCCCTGATTTATAGCCATAAGCAATCACCTCAGAGTTGGAGCCACCATCATAAGCGCTTGTTGCAAGTCGTGCCAGATTGCAGAGGTGCTGGAAAAGGTTCAATCCTGTCATGCTTATACTTTCAGGTTTAAGTTGTGGCATCTATATATAGTAAAATACATAATCCATGAAACAGACATCACAGTCATCCTGGCTGAATAAGCACAAATATATAGTATGAGAATTACCTTTTCCAAAAAGAGATGTTTGTAGGTTTCCATCCCCATGGCGTGCTGATCTTTGCTGCGTACCTGATTTAAGAACCAATGCAAGGCATCATCATAGCACTCCAAGTCTTCTACTAAGCAGTGCCACAGTATGTCTACTTGTTCTAAACTCAGCCCTGTGAGTGGAAAAACTAGGTGAAGAAGCAAATACCAGATAACCAGACACACCTAAATAATTCAATTCTTTAATATATTAATGCAAAAGCTTGGTTCAAACAGCTGCCTTACACTTCAAATCAAATTCTAAAAATCTATTAAATCTATACAATGATAAAATCTGATATACCAAATGATGGAGAAATAGCTTGCTATTAACACAAAGATAACTGCTACATTCAAAATGATACCATAAACTTGATACATGGCTGTTAAAAATACATGTACATTGTGAACATGTATAGTATATTCCATGAATAAATTTTAAATTGTCAGTGGTGATAGGTGTAATATGTTGAATACATACTGAAATGATCTGGTGACCCCAGCGTTGAGAAAACACAAGTTAGAAACTGAAGGCGAACTTGAACCTCTGCACTGTGGCTGTACCTTTAGAGCAAGTACAAATGATATTACACATAGCACACAAACAAAAATATCAGCAATTAATTATCAATTTAATATTTATTAGTAATAAAAAAGGCATGCAGAAACCTATTGCGTGACAATAAACACAACCTGAATCTGGACATACACTATAATGATTATTGGTTCAGTTACCCAATTATTGGGTGATCAGACCAATAAACGATGTAGTGAATGTGAAATGCATTTTGACCAAACAATCCTTCACCTTACCAGAAACACATTATTTCTTATGTCTTATGTATAAAAATACTGGGCACAACCTGTTGACAAATGCAGAGCCAGCTAACCTCACTAATAAAGGCATCACTCTCCTGCTAGGATTACTGATTGCAGCAGGAAAGGTGATTGGTGCAGATAGCAGGACCTTTTTGTAAAACGTGTAGCGATCACGTTTATCAAATCCAAAATTTTGCAATATTAGATCATATTCTGTTCTGTTAAACCCTAATAAGGGTTACAGTCTTACAGTAAATGATAGACCAATTCCAAACATTACAGGTATACTTACAAAACATGCTTGTGCCTCCCATCTCTGATAGATTGGATGTAGTGTACCAAATTATCAAAGAATAGCTTCATCATATTTAGTTCCTTTTCTGCCCACCTAAACGAAAATTGAGATATAAGAAAAATGAATAAAGAAATAGTAATTACTAATTTTTGGAAACTAATAATTAAAAATTTTTGGGAAAATCCCCCCTGAATTGTCAGACAGGGGTGATTTTATTAATCCTTTCTATTTATTCATCACATCACCGTGGGTAATGACCAAAACCCATAATAAAATAAATGAGCTGTAAACAGTCAAACCTACATTGTTATCCAGTGGGTGTCATAACTGCTTCCAAACTGCTGAAAGGTCCCAAATAACTTTGGCAATAGTCGAAGAGAAACAACAACAGACCTGGAACAAACAGGGAAACAAAGAATTACAGTTTACTCAATTAGCCCTTAGTCAGTAGTACAGGTGTCGCTATAGCTAGATAATAGCGACATGGCTGGTCAGCTCTCACCCCATCCTCAAATAAACGAATAACAATAAGAATCTCTCCATACCTATTATTAGCAAGGTTTTCCAAGCAGCCTTCAATGAAACGCATTCTAATTTGCCTGTCTGTAAACCAGCAAACCAAGGAGCAAAGAAGCTTTTCTGCTTCATTTATTAATCCTTCCGACAGATGAACCTGCATCACAATGATTAGAGCTGGTTACACATGGAATAGAACCTTTTATATAGACTCTGAACAGATAACACTGAACATGAACTCACTGCATCCTCATCCTGAACCAGGTCCCACAGGAGTGTGTTCCCTTTTTTACATACATTATCCAGGTTGATGTCCACCACTGCATTGCTGTTGTACTGGTGTTTATGAACAGATGGACCTGCACAATACACAGGATATGTAACCAGTCAACAATATACATGCATTAAAGGTTGCGAGGGTTACTCAACTATCAGAATGAGAACATAAAAATATTACACTGCTATATAGCCAAACTTTTAAAAGCACATACTAACACAATTACAATTCTTTGTTAACCATGTTTGACACATACATATCATTACTTTTTAATCAATCCATTGCAGCGTTCAATACATTTTATGATGATTCCATAATAAACACCTGTGATACTTCAAATAATGGATTAAATATACTGTAGTATAAGTATGCAATTACTCTGACATCTGTTACACCAGCAGTGCTGGTACACAACATGAGCCTCCCCATTTCATTCATTGGAATAAGCCTTGCCTTGGCTCAGATGTTCATGGTAGATAGAAGCCAAGTTGGGCAGGTGCTGCTGCAGGTGAGACGTCAGCTCAGCGTGTGAATTGATTTGGACAAGTTCTTCTTCGCAGCCAGATTCTTCTCCATCGAAGTCTGCCATGTTTTTCTCAGACTTTGCACTTACTTGTGAGCTGCTACAACTCACGTCATCTGCACTCAACATGTCATCAACCATGTGCCTAAAGGGCAGAAATACTGGGTAAAACCTTGACATCACTTACAGCAGAATAATACAAAAGATCAATAGCTAAAAATAAATGCAATATATAAGTATAAATAGGCAAAACGAGTACTGCAAACCACAGCCACTTATCAAACAGAGAGAATAATAGTATTGTATCATTAGTTACCGTGTCCAAGAATAGGTAGAACAAGGTCTACCATAACTGTTTAGGTCATTTGTGAAACATTTCCATACAGTTTTCTTGTTTATCTGTCCTAATGACTTAACTTCCTGATATTATCAGTACAACACCTCAAATCTAATGCTGGTGAAATCAATCAACAGTATACCCAGAAGTAATATGCTGAGTATAGTAACCAGGGTTTCATTGTGAGAGGCAGGTTCAGTTCTCCACTCTGTAACCCCCTTTGGTGAATAGCAATACACCACTTAAATATTCTAGTCAAGGGACTAGATGACTGGAGAAGTAGAAAGGGGATAAGGAGGATGTGGGGAAAAGATGTACACGTTTTCACCACATGAAACTATGTAAATGTACATACAATAAGGCTGACATTGTATGACATTGAAATTTAAGTCCATGACAATACTATTGCCATTATATTGAGCAATATATAGGAAACCAGTACTAAGGTATCTTATAGAAGGAGGAGGTCCATGACACAATGGGGCCGATTCAATCCTGTGGGAAGCACGAAGGACGCCTTTTCCCAGTCTATTACAGGACTGAAAATTCACCCGCAAGTAAAAAGGGCGTATTTTCTCTTGAATCAACCCAATGAGTCGCAGCACCGGGTGCTTAGAGGTGTATCTAAAATATGCCACAATGTTTCCTTCATACATACACAACAGGGAATAGAATTATAGTAATTAATAGACAGTGAAGGGTGTAAATGTGGAATGGAAGACGAAGGGTACAAAGTCAATAGAAAGAAGGAAGATGGGGTGACGAGTGGCCAGGGTAAACAAGGAAAACAAGAGGAAGGTCATGTGATCTAACATGTTAAGTGGAAGGCGGTGAACAGACAGGAGAACTGGCGATGTAAGGAGAAGCATGGATAAGCTTAAGCAGGCTAATCTTAAGTAGATTTTGAGGGATCGTTGGAAGGCTTGTGTAGTCTAATAGGCTGCGTTAGATCGTTTCAAAGCTGGAGGGCTGGCACAGGGATAGACTTGAATGAGAGAGTACCGGCATTTTGGACTATGGCCTCAACTAACTCAGCAGTGAAGCAGGTGACCCGAAAAACATCATAACAAGTTTACATTAAAACACATTATTATTAGTTCCATACCTCTCCCCGCTCCTGCTCTCCCCTCTGCTCTTGCCATGCTCTCTGCTCCAGAAGAGTACGATCAGTTAACCCTGTTAGCACTGAAGGTTAACTGTTGGTTTTCTAAACTTCTAGCTTACACAACAAACTCACTTGTAGCATTTATAAAATAAATAAAATCCCAACGACAATATATTGCAAACTTTACATAGCTATTTATGCCAGTTTGTTTTCAAAGGAAATTGCCATTGAGGCGCACTTAATTGTAAGTCATACATTTACAGGGAAAGGTTTGACGCCATAAAATACAAAGATAACTTACCCCTCATGGTGGTGGTGATGATGGTGATGATGATGGTGGTGGTGGTGGTGGTGATGATGCTGGGGACCAATAAACCGCCTGCAGTTAAACAGCTCATTTCCAATGGCCTCTCCAAGAAAGTCTCCAGTGCGTGCGATGCAGGTATCATGAGAGCCTTGCATGTGGCCACTGCCCATATCGCCTGGCATATCATGCTCATGCTCTTCCGCATGGGAGCAGGCATCCAAGATTCGAATACGATTATCACCTGGTTGAACAGACTCTGAATTAAAAACCAGGTCTTTACATGTCCCATTGCTTGATGTACCCATGTCAGTTGTGCCCTGGGACTCCCGCAAACAAATACCCGCTTGTGATTCCAACTTTCTCTTCTGCAGATCGGCTACTCTGCTGTTTTTAGAGGGGTTGTGGGAATGCTCTTCTTCCTCCTCCTCTTCCTTTAAAGCTTCCATATCTGCTATATCCTCTGAGTGCACCTCACTGCCTGGGCTGCCCGCAGACTGACTGGCATGACTGGAATTCACTTCATTGCTTGACCCATCACTGTGCCCACTACTACTCCCAGGACCGCTGCTTGCATCCTCACCACTGTTTGCAGTCTCATCTGAGCTGCCTTGCATGGATTCCTGATAACGGTAAAGAGCACATAATACATTTACTGCTTTAAAAACAAGAAGAAGAGCAATAAAACAAAATATTGTAGATTTTAAATTATATATATATATATATATATATATATATATATATATATATATATATATATACATACATACATACATACATACACACAAATAATAATTGGTGAAAAAA
>JABWIB010000088.1:37637-49524 GCA_016617825.1 Platyplectrum ornatum | reverse complement strand
ACTCTGTCCCATTGACTTGGTTGTGCAGTTTCTCAGTCATAATTCTTTCTGTGTCTGCATAATCCAGATGGGTGAGGTATACTAGAAAATGAAAAAAAAAAAAAAAAAAAAAAAAAAAAGTCAAATAAAAAGAAAAATCAAGTCTACTGCAAGATTAAAAAATCTATTTCACACTTCATTTAAATCACAATCAAAACTTGTGATGTGCATGTTAATGTGTAGGAAAGACTATAATGGATGATAAAAAATGTATGTGCTTCTACAGTGTTGTGCAAAAAGGTTTAGCTTGTGTTTTATATAGAAAGTTATGTTCTGCAAGTCAATACATTTGTTTATATAATCAAAAGCTCAACCTTTCTTTCTTAGATTTTGTTACATCAGAAACACCCCAAATATCTCTCGATGTCTGGTTCTCAAATAGCAAACACACGTGTGCCCATCCATATATAAAATAAGATATTTACCTAGAGTTTCCCTCATGTTTTTATACAGATTAATAGAATCTGTGTCCTTCATGAATTCCCGAACAACTTCTCCCTGATCATTCTCAACAACTAGAACTTCTTCTGGTTTAGCCATTCGGCTAACCATCAACAAACGGACCTGCAGAGAAAATGGTACCATGAACACAGACTATTTTGTAAAGCAGAAAGACACTGAAGTGTTCTCTACAAAGGATTCTTCTGTAGAGGGTTCACAACAATATCCATTAGTAAGTTAAAATGGAGGTCTACATCAAACATATTAAAGTTAACATATTATCATTAATATTCAATAGGCCATCGTAGGGCTCCAGGGTTGTATACAGCATGAAATGCAATCCACTACATTGTTGTTGCCAGAACACACGCAAGCAAACAAAAGAGGAGATGAAGAAACAACGATATAGGTCATTGCACATTGGACATGCAAAACAACAAATGTGATATTCCACATACACACAAGAAACATGTCTTATCTGGCACAATAGTACGATTTATTGGAGTGCAAGTATTCTGCCTGCAATGACTTGTGTGAAGTGGGTTTATTGGCATCTATTATATTAGACAAATATTGCATATTTAATATTTCTTATATTTATCTTTCAGGGCATAACACTGCAAAAGAACATGTACATTCATATCCTGCCCAGTAAATATGCATGTTCAGGCAGCTAAAAATAAGCCACTGGAACAATGTGATAGGGCTGTGGGGAAAACATCCCAATTAACAGGCAGTGCTCAGTCACTACGTAATCAGTGTGGGATCAGCTTTAAAGTGGGACTGGAAATAAACACAGACACAAAAGTCATGTTTTAGACATTACTAAGGCTGGGCACTCACTGTACCGATCATCACTGCCAACAGGAGGTGGCCAATAATCAGGTCAATGTCCTGGGAAAATGTCCTGATTATCACCACCACTCACTGGATCAGCAACCAGTGCTGAGGAGGGAGGAGACTGACAGGAGGCTAAGCAGCCTCTAAACCGACCGGCTGAACTGTGTTTCAGTGCAGTGAAATCACCGGCAGCGCAGAGGAAGCAAGGAAGAAGAGCACACTCTAGAGCCTTTCTGGGACGATAAATTGCTCTCTTGGATATTTATATGAGCCACACACTAGAACAATTATTGTGCCAATCCACAAAATGTGTACAATAATCTATTATAAGCAATTATTTTAGGTTGTGTATGCAACAATTAAATGGGTTAAATTACAGTAGCTTGCATTTTCATAGACCTGCATGTCAACCATGTCACTATGGGAAGTGTAAAAAAAATGTAATAAAGTAATGTTAACAAAAACATACCTTTGACAAAACCGGCAAATAAAGCTGTCTCCTTGGCGGAACATCGAAATGCTGACTGCCAGAAAGCAGCGGAGACGTAGATGTGGAAAATGGACTCTCTCTGTACAACTCTGCTGCTAGATGGTTCCAATATTCAAGGCAGATTTTGAAGATTTCTGTTTCCTCTACTTCAGATACCAATAACATGTAATGAAGAGCCTGAATTTGTTTACAAAGAAAAAAGGAGGTTTGGTTTTAAAGTGTGTATTCATAATACAGAGCATACACACAAGAAAATAAGATTGCAGACTTACACTGGACGGTGCTTCCCAGGTTAATTAACTATATACACAAGAAAAAAAAAAAAAAAGCACAAATCTTGCAATCCCACAGAACCTACACTAAGAATGCACAACAATTTATATACGTCATAATTGACCTTACATCAAACCTGAGGGCATTTTGCTCAGATTTTACAGTACAGTATTATTCTTACATTATAAACCTTTATTACTATAACTATAAAAATTATAAAATAATTAAATTAATGCCTATACTAGCTTTGCTATGGCTTTGCCATTATTATCATCATGTGGAACCAGAATTTTGTTAGGGTTGCTCTTATTCTTGGATTCCAATTGTAGATCAGTGCAAAAAATTAACCTGTGAAAAATTTAATAAATTCATCTTACCGAAAAATTTGCAAGAAAGCTCCCTAATCCGATAGAAAAGAGATCTGTCCCTTTAAGTATTATCCTTTACCTCCACCAAGGAGGGCTTACCTATCCCTACCTAACATACAAGTGCCCACGTAAATCTACCCCAAAACATGAGAAAATCTTCCAAATTATTT
The DNA here is from genome assembly GCA_016617825.1 of Platyplectrum ornatum. NCBI lineage: Eukaryota > Metazoa > Chordata > Amphibia > Anura > Limnodynastidae > Platyplectrum > Platyplectrum ornatum. Next base: position 46,903 of record JABWIB010000088.1, on the reverse strand, counting down.
TACAAATATACATACCAAACTTAGAATAAATTACCAAATTAGAGAAGATCAAATAAGAACAAGAAGCTAATAAAAAATAAAAAGCAACAGTCAACAAATCAACACTAATAAAAAAATAAAGTCAATACAGATCATTAGCCTTTTACTCCATATTACCATTTTCCAACAAGCTAGTAGGCAAAAAGCTTAAAACCTTTTGGGACCATATCGGTGCACCAGGACGGCCCCCTTACCGCAACCTCAACATGTGTTTCGCCACTGTTTCTACTAGGTCATAATATGTGTTATCAGGAAATGGCGAATTACTTAGTGGATGTTACTAGTTGCTAAACTTTATCAATTGTTGATCCTAAGATCATTCTCTATCATCAAGGCCTACATACAAATCCATAGTAAAACATTATGTTCAGACCTGGCATAGTACTGTATATAACACCACCCCTCTTCCCCCCCAAACTCAGTCCCAATACAATACATTTATACAACGTGGAATACAGATTTGTATGAACTCCAAGCCCTAACTTCTGCCAAACGACACAAACTGACCTCCATCAAAGTTTCTCTTAAGTTGAGCCTCTTTTCTATAAGTTGTCCATGTTCTTTAAGGAAGGTACAAAGGAACAAGCTGAGGTTCTGAATGAAATTCTGCTCATCATCTTTTCCATTGGAATATGCAAGTCGAATGTTGGTGTTTAAAGGTAGCATCTATAAAGATAGCAAACAAACATTTTACCATGAAGGATAAAGAAATAATAGTGGTTCTAAATGTTTTAACAGAAGGGCTGCTATATAGCACAGAATCAGACTTGAAAATTAAACATACCTGTTTGAGTTGCATCATGGTCAGTGTAAAAAGGGTTACAAACTGCTCTTCATATTGGCTTACACTGACTCCAGCTATTTCAGTGAGACACTTTAAAGACACGTTTCTGAACATCGGAACATTTAAAAACTACAAAAAAAAAAAGAATACACAAACAAAGTAACTAGTGTGTTCATTCACATCTAACTTTAAAATAAATAAATAAAATCACAAAAGCTACCTTATATATTAGTGTGCTGATCAGTTTGGTCTCAAATATGTATCCCAGTGGTATCCAGTTAAGAAATCGTAAAAGCGTTTCCAAGGTCGCATGAACAAGAGGAGCATTTTGAGAGTTTTCCTTTACAAAACCAAAACATACAATATGTGTAAATGAAAAAGAAAAACAAATTCAAGAGGCATTTCTATTCTCAGGTTGCTAATTGGTAAATATAGCTGCCATTTTCAGTTTTGGGCTATATGTTGTCAAGATAGCATCACTTAATAAAAACTGCAAACTAGCTGAATGTGACACCGACCAAGAAACCTGACCGACAAAGCAAGACACCCTGAAAAGTCCTACATTACTATAGTTATTCGCTGCACTACCGGCATGTAATGTGACACTTACCATTACAAACTGGCAAAGCTGAAAGATCTTTGAAAATTCATTACACATGCTGCAAAACAATGAAAGGAAAAACAGATTTCAGTGAAATTGCTACAGTATGTACTAAAACGAATTCATTGACACCATTAGTCCATATGAGGTCACTTGAAAGCAAATAAGGAGGTATGAATTGTATGAGAGTTATGAAAAGACTATAGTTACAATAGCCTTTAATAAGATCTTAACACCATAATAAAGTAGTTTTCAGCCTATGAATATTGCAATAATACAAAATACCAGTTTTAAAACAGATTCCAAAATCATTTCCACCTTAAAATAAATTATAATTGGAAACTTAGAATTACGGATTTGATCCATTGTTCATATTCCGAGTTACTAGTAGTTGCATTTATAGATCAGCAACACAGACTTCTATAACTGTGGACCAACTTACGTTTTTTGACATGTGCAAACGGAAACAGGTGGAGAAGCAGAAGTCTGGATTAATGAGCACTAATGGCACAGCTACACTATGTGTAATAAAAGGGCTCTTCTGCTTAAGACTGCAAACCAGCAAATGTGTTATAGTGTCTTGGAACGGCCAATTTATGCTTTTGTAGATTTTTTTTTTTATCTAAACCAGAGTTAGCCTGTGCATTTACTACACTCAAAGCAGTATAAATGTGTCTGCCCTATTATAGAATATTAAAAAAAAAAAAACAAAAACCCCACAAGATTTAACAAAATTGTGAAAGTGGGAGCCCTGGATCAGTTCCTATGAAATAGATTTATTAAAGACAATTTAAAGATACAAATAGCTGTCAAATTTAAAATCCAGCACCCACATAGCTCTATCGTTTAAGCAACTTCTACAAAAGTTTCCCACTTGCGTAAAAAACAGTCAATAAAGGTGAAATGTATCCACCTTCCAAAGAGGGGAGAAAATATTTAAATAATGTAAAACAAGTGTTTACCTGTCTTTCAAATGCTTTGCTTTTACTTGTGTAATTTGACCACTGGAAAAGTCAAAAACTTCTTCACTTAGAAGTTTTAAAATGACCATGTTGTTCTGACAAAGGCTTTCACTGGTTTTACTTGCTCCTACAATATCACTGATGAATGTGGGCCAATGCTTGGGCCATTCTTGCTTTAGTATCTGCAAATTACATAGAAAAGAAATCATAAGAATTTCTGAATAATTCATGAACAGTGCTATTAAAACATTAAACAAAGGTTAGCAACTCACCTGGACAAGGATCATGTTCAGTTTACCAATGTATACATTCTCCTTCTAAAAGAGAAACAAAAAGGTTACAGCTGTCTCTAATATGACAACATTCACAGAACACCAATAGAGAAATAGATATACGATTACCTCAACACATGTTGCATCTGAAGAAGTCTTGATGATCAGTCCAACAACATACTTCTTTATACCTAGTAGTGAAATCAAAGTTAGATTTAAATACCTAAATCATTAAGAAGATTTATAGGTATTTTTAAGTTTGTTTAGACCACAAAATAAAAAGACAAAAGAATTATGAATTAAGTATATCCACAAGTGCAACCCTACGCTTCTTACCTTCACACTGATTCCGTGGAAGAATTTTCCATCTCGTTTTGATCACATTTTCTAGTATTTGTAGTCCATAGTACTAAAATTGGAGAACAGAATTATGTAAGCCTTATGCGATTACCAAGTATTGATTTATTATACCATTCACAACACTCAACTCATTCACACATGAACATTGAAGACAACTTAACTAAAACATATAATTCAGCTACAATCCCATGAGTTTTCATGCACAATTATTCCTGTCCATTTAACAAGTAACCCTGCAGTTTGATCATGCTCACACCAGGAAGGCAAAGAATATAAGTAGCCAGATAGGCTACTAAAAGCAAGTAGTAAGTAAAAGAAAGAGCAAGAAGAGTATATAGTAATGCATGTAAATACAGGTTCTTGTGAGCCATGAACTTATTTCCTATCCACTACAAAACAAATGCTGCCATTAGCAGCATGCTTCACTGGTGTGAATCTACAAGTTCAGCAAGGATGAATCCACCCACCATACCACCCATACACCAACCCAAGCCCACATCATGTGTAACATTTACTCTAAATTTAAGTTGAACTTTTATACTGTCAAACAAATTGCAGTATCTCTGTTTACCATTTACCTTTCAGGTATTTTCATGTAAACAAGCGTTCAATATTTTATATATTAAAACACATAGTACTACTATATTAAAAAACAAATATGACAAAAGAAACCAAGCGAATACAAGATTCTCCATTTATAGGCTTTTGAGTAAACAAAACTATATAAACATCACAAAATAAGCCTATAAGGACTAAAGATCATACGACTCAATCTTCAAGTGCTAGGTACAACTTGTGAATGAAACAAAACTTTTCTTTATGATCTGCCTTATTGATTAGAACCAGCATGCAAAGACAACCATGTTCAAAATTTTGAATAAGGAAAGCAAATATTATAAAAGAAAAGCATGCAGAAGGACTTTTTCCACTTGGCTGTTAAATAACATGCATGCAATTGTAGCTACTCTGGCTTTTGCAGGTAAAAGTGAATACTATGCTTTTGGATTTCCACTCAAATGACCAGTTTGACTGAACTGTCCGGGTGGCTGCAGTGTGAACTGTGCCTATCCGGGTTATGTGGTTATGTTACCTGGGCAGGAGCAGTTAATTGTGCATTGTAATTTTTAATAATTTATTATTTTTTATTGTTATGTATTATTTATTCTTTTATTATTTATTTAATGTATTTTTTATGACATCACTTTTTAAAACCAATCATGGCCCTATGATGAATCACATTTTTCACCTAACAACTCTGGTTCAGTGTGAACGGTGTTGACCAGGTTAGTTTCAGCAGTGTGAACGGGGTTAGTAACCAGGGTAATTCAGAGCCCCAGCAAACTACCCTGGTAGAAAAACACTGAAATACCAGGGTTGTCAGTGTGAACTGAGTATTACTGTGGTGTCTAATCGCTTACATACATCTGGCAGTAGTGTAAAAAGAAATAAAAAATAGGTCTTTAAAAACACTACAATGTCCAAAAACAATTACAAATGTGACTAATATGAAATGAATAGCTAAAAAAAACCCCATCAAGCTAGATTTTATGCCCTAAAATCAGGTAAAAAAAAAAAAGATGATTTTACAAAATGGAAAGATAATAAGCTGTTATTGCTATAAAATGTTGAGCCTCTGCATACTGTCCACCTCCCTCACAATCAATAGTGCTCTTAGCATGAACGTTTTGCCACCAGGATACCTGAAAGGTAAACTTTTCAGACACTGCATTTCAATATACAGTTTGACCCAGGATAAAAGTTTTTACTACAAAAGGTTAGTTAATATATAACAAAGTCGATCAATTTAACTTCAACCAAAGGGATCATGATTTTCACACACAATGTATAAGTAATAAAGCTTTTATTTGCTGATATTAATTAGTATAAAACTGNATGTATCTGTCTATGTGGTTTACAACTTGAAAGGCAAATACTTAAAAAAAACAGCAATACGGCTGTTTATTAGCAAATCAGTCAAAATGGATAGAGAATAGCATTACAGAACAATAATCTGTAAAACCGCTCAACTTTCCTTATATATTTAAATGATTAGACAGAGGAGGTAGTGGGCAACCTATGTTTATTAATACAGGAAATAAAACCACTGTTATAGCAAAAGCTATTCTACATAGTATTCACTTATTCCTATAAGACTACAGCAAATAAGGATATTAATATGTATGAACATGATCCCTGTGGCAGAATATACTATGTGCCCTCATATTAATGAAATCTATTCTTTGCACCCCACCCCCACCCAAAAAAACCCCCATACCCACCCATGAAACAAAAACAATTGATGAACAGAATTCAGTTAAAGGGAATGAAAAGGGTAGACCTTGTGGAGGCCTGCCGTCAAAGCCTAGCTGTGTCAGTTGCACAGGAAGACACCCCTTTTCTTCCTATTACAAGCAATCAACATAATGGAACATTATGATTAATATCAAGTAGCGTTAACAGCTTTAAAAATAAAATTTATAAAAAATTGCATAAAAGCCAAATGTAATAGTGCAGAAAATTTAGCACCAAATCATTTGCAATTTATGTAAATTGAAGAGTTCTTTACCTGGTTCTTTCTTTCTGTTCCGCTAATCAAGTCATTTTTTCACAAGACAATTTTGAGTTTTTAAATATACTGTTGATAAATCAACTTAAACATTAGTAATGTCTGTCAGTATTTAACAGCAACAACGACCAGGCAAGCAAATACTGTTACTAAGGTTAGCACTTTGAGGAAGTTTATAAAATAGGTTTGACCAATGAGATCTCTTAAGATGTGAAAAGGGAATTAGGGTTATTATTTACAGCGCAGTTCAAACTGCATGATTTTGTATTAGAGAAACTCAAAACATTTGCATTGATGCAAAATAATATTGGAGTTTGGCAATCAATCATGATCTAGAGCCACATATTAATGTCAGTGTCTATGACATGAGATAACGCCCACCACAGCCAGGTATATTGCCATCTGCATAATTACCCAATGGTTTGTTTTCTAGATTAATCAGTAATTGAAACTCAAAGTGCAAGTGTTTCCTTTCCCATAGCTCATTACAAACAAAANACAGATTTCACATATATGCAACAGTGAAATCTCAAACAGATCTTCCGGATATAAAACCATACCCCAACATATAGCAGCATCTAACCTGCAGAACTCCATTCACATGCCACCATTTATTTTCCCATTTTCACAATAACTATCTTCATTCCCTAACTAAATACCAGAAAATCATTTACATTTTTGCACTAATTGGAAAGTATGAAAACATATTTAGAAATCTAAAAATCATAGGACTACTAAAAATCACCCATTTATTCAATAAACCCTCACTTTAAATACACTAATACTTAATCGACTTTGTTTTTCGAAAATTGTGTATTAATATTACAGTCACTTAAAACCCTAATATTTCCAAAGAAACCTTCACAACCAATATTTAGAATTAAGTCACCTTCCTCAAAGTTGGTAAGGAGAATAAAGGGAAGAGGGGCAGAGAGGCAGACTGGACAAGTTCCTTTAAATAAGCTTGTGTTCTTACTTTGGTGTTCATGTTCTGTGAAAATTCAAGAATTGTGTCAACGCGCGTCCAAGCATCAGGGTGTTCTTTTAAGTGAGTCAGTACTTCCTGGGCCATTCTTTGCTGAGGTGGGAAAAATATTAAGAACTCACATGAACACCAATTTACAACATAAGATAAAATGGACTAAAAACATTCATTTGTATTGCAAACCTTTAATTTTAATTCAAACCTGTAATAACTATATAAAAAACAAAAAATCAAAAGGCAAATGCATAATTAAAAGAAAACAACCTTCCCAATTAAGAACAATACAATAGTAAAACCATTCTTTTAGATTACCTGTGCTCCTTCTCCATGGTATAAACAATTCACCACATTATCCAAGAGGTTGATGTCCAGTTTCTGGCTGAAATCCAGCAGCTGTCTAGCTGCATGGTCTGCTAACATGGTCATAATTGCTGGCATAGATTACTGAAAGTATAACACATTTCATGTTAAAATAGAGAAACACATTCATGAACATTTGCTAAAAGTAAGGGGGAAGCGGTTTATTGAATATTGTAAAGCAAGAAATGCTTAAATACCCTGTAACATCCATAAGAAGTAGTTCATATCAAACTATTTGAGATAAAATTAAACGTGCCAAAACCAGACCCAATAACCATATTATGTGCACTATGCGAACATACATTTCTGGTACCAGCATTCTGTCTGTGTGGAATGACTACCTTCAATGTGTAAAGTCACGCACAGAGGGCAAGGGAATCCACTAAAATATACTTTATGGCCTGGTCTACTACATGCATGCAGAGAACTTACATAAGTCACTTTATGTTCCATACATGTGAGGAGAGTGCACTATTCTGTTGAGAGCAATTAAGATCACTCTGTTATATCAAACAATCTGGATCTGTCCCAAGGTTACAAAATCTTTTCTGCACTTAAATGAGTTAGTGCAGTATTCACCAATGTTGGCATTGTACCCCTTATGTTATGTATGTTTAACCCAGACCCTTTACTTTTCTGTAGGCATGAACTTTTATTCTGTAAGGCCACCATAATCCTTGTGTCCACCCTCTTTGTACCAATGCACTGCTATAGTTTTGTATTTTTCAATAGGCAGCACTAGNCCTCTGCCCTTCTTGCATTTCCCCATATGCGTCACAGCCTGCGGCCCCCATAAGCTGTCACCCTATGCTCTCTGTACTGTGCTGCAGGTAATTTATAGCGGCATAATATTAATTGTCACCAAACTATTATTACACATATGTATGATATTCAAGTCTTTCAGAGCAGAGTAAAATTCTAAACATTTGGTACCAATAAAAGTACCATAAAACCATAAATTATGGCCAGTAATATATTGATTAACAAATCCAAGGCACCGGGTTGACATTGCGACCAGAAATCCAGACCTGGCATTATCCACAGTGTTAATATGGAGGACACCTGGCGCCCAGCGCTACCCTGCTGTCTACTGAAACAGAGTGAGGCTGCTCCTACACATGTATTCAAAGTAAGACAGAGCATACATGGGGTATATACGTGTTTGTAGAGAAAAGGATATGGGACCATAACATATCTACTCTAAAAGTTAATATAAAAGTGTGTGTACATATATAATATATCAAACATGTGTAGAATGTATATTATAACATAAAGCAGAACACAATACTTTATAAAATACAAACAGGCTGATTTTCAATATATTAACTTTACTGTGAAAGCATCTAGAAGACAGACAGGTAACATTTTATTACAGCCATCCAGAGACACATTCACAAATACTAGAAACCAACACTGTCCCATGTACATTCTTGTACATAATACTTTCTGGAGCATGAAAGCCAAAGCTGTTTCACACAGTCCATTGGGGCTTCATTGATTAGCATCCCTCACTGTAATAGGCAAGTGCTGGGGAGCAATNAGAGAATCAGGAATCACCTCTTTATATAATAAGACAGCAGCATGGGAGGGAGCCTCCAATTCCAGATGGGAATTATATACCTTTCATCATAGAAGCCTGTAACAGCGCAGTAGACATACTAGTAATACAGTATATGTACACCTAGTTCTCACAGCAAGAACCAGTTATACCCGAGATGGGACGCAGCCGATATGTTTGAAAGTATGAGGAGCACAGCCATTCACAATAGATAGCGGCAGTTTTGCTCACACGTCTGCTTTGCATATATTGTTTCATCAGTAAACATCACCATCATTAAGATGATCATCATAAGAAAAGGTTTATAGTGTGTACACAGCTTAAAGACTTATGAGACCTTATGTCAGGTCAGAAACATCTGAAGTGGCAACAGAGGGAGGAAAAGCTAAGCAAAGAACAGAGGTACTGCGACTGTGTGGAACATATGGGGTACAAATAGGAATACTCCCTAACCATGGTTTTCCTGACACCCAGCTTATGGTGTGTAATATTACTACTTAATAAATATTATATTTTATAATATTATAACAATTAGCAAGACTGGGAGGTTAATGGGGACTTGATAACTGGTGGAATGTTACCCCGGGTAAGATGTTAAATTTTATTTGAAGGCATTTTCTATCTGTCTGACTAGGAACAGTTACACCTCTCAACCCTGTCTCATATAATTGAATACTTTCTGCAAAACATGGCAATTTCACTCCAAAACAGGATTTTGCCCAGTTATAAAATTCTACCTGCTTGCCGCTTACTTTCAATTACTCAATCGCATTCATAAC
>JABWIB010000088.1:17414-37587 GCA_016617825.1 Platyplectrum ornatum | reverse complement strand
GGGGGGGGGGGTGAAACACCATTTAATTTTATGTCTTAACAGATTCAGTCAATATAATATTACAGATGCATGTGTTCTTACTTTGTTTACATGCATAACTTTTTTGAACCTTCTTTCCACATACTATTTATTTTTTGTACTTCATATAACACCCTATCCCTCCAATGCAGGTTCCTACATTTCTAAAATAGCTCCAAAGAAATGTGTCACCCATGCTGTAGCATAACTTGTAATAAGTGTGTAATATTAGTAAATATTGATTGCTCTTTATTTAACTATAAATAACTGCAAGCCAAAAGCATGCTGCAAGTGTAATATCCACCAACATGTACTATCAATGCAGGTTTTCCTTGCTTGGGTTCATATGCTCAGCCGAGAACTAATGCAAAGAGAAACTAAACACAGAGTCCTGCTGCCACAGGCCTCATATATGCTTCAGTCACTTTATAGTTATTTGTTAAGTTAATGTTATGGGCCCATCCAGCAATTAGACTTGATAAAAACCTTACAAGAATACAGCAAGATGAGGAATAACAAAATCAGCAACAAACAGTCAGAGAAAGCATTTTATGTGCTGAAATATGAATGAACAGGACCCAAAATGTAGCAGGTAAATGCTGGGATTGAAGGAGGTAGGTTTACATAACTAACTTGCAATGATATTGCAAAAACCCCCATTATGTAGATTCTCTTATACAGTGGAAGGCCACTAACTCATTGGTAAGGGAATTGGTAAGGCAACAACCTTGCTTAAATATAGAGCAGAAATATCGATATCCATTACTGTACTATTGCCATGCAGTATGGATCCATCTGTAAAGGTCTAATAGTGTAATAGTACAAACTCTCACAATTAGTTTTTAAGAACAGTACATTATGCCTATATACCTCAATGAGACTTCCCCCCCAACTTAATGAACTATAATAATCACCCATAATTGGACTCTATATGAAACACATTAACCCATCATAAAGCTTTATACCAACCTCCCTTAACTAACTTTCATTTTACCATGGTCTTAATCTTTGTATACAGGATCATAACTTAAGCAAATCTGGTGTTTGGTGCCGAGCGCTGTGTGCAATAACCAGCACTATGCAGATTTCACTACATACAGGGGAACACCACTCCAGCCATACAAATGGAAGACCAACACCCAAAACATAGGGGGATGGATGCAGCATATACAGAGTCCTACTACGGTGTAGAGATATGGATAGTATGTAAGGGCTGAAGGGAAACAAATCCACATAAAATCAATTTGTTTACATAGAGCTGGATCCTTCTTATCCAGGTATGTAAGCATCGTTGTGTACTGCCGTCAGCATCCAAACCACTATGTCTAAAGCTTCTGAACAGGTACCCTGCAGCACGGATGTTACATCAGCATCACACTGTGGCAGGGCTGGTCTCTGTAACTTCTAGCCGAAACATGGAGTCATGAATATTGATTGATGCACTACTACTAGCAGGTCTAGAGCTTGAAATGCTAGGTACCTGTAAACATTTCCAGATAATTCAGATCACGATTATATTGCCAGTGAGCAGTTACACCAAATAAAGAAAAAAAATTTACACAGGACAACAAAAAAGTTTATTTCATTTACAGGCAAACCTCAAAAAATTGGAACATCATGGAAAAGTTCATTCATTTCATTAATGTGAGAGATATTAAAGTGAGATATTTCTTAGGACTCTGGGACCTGCTTTCTGACAGACCAGTTCTGTCTTCCACCAGGTAAGATGCTTCTGCCGCTGTTCAGGTTTTGAAGTGTGTGTCAGCTCTTGATACACCTCCAGCTTCCACACAACTTTCTATTAATGCGCTTTGATGCAGCACTTTAAGAACATCCAACTTCTTTTGCAATCTCCTCTTCCATCTTCCCATCCTCGTGCCGGGTGTCTCTGTGATGCTTTTCTGTACATCTGTCAGGTCAGCAGTCTTCCCCATGATAGTGGATTCCACTGATTCAGACTGAGAGGCCATTTAAAGGCTCAGGATCACTTTNCAGGTGTTTGGAATCAATTTGCCGACACTGAGCTACGATATTGAACCTTTTCATAACATTTGCAAGATTTTGGGGTTTCCAAAGTTGTAAGCCATAATCACCACAATCTCTTGCATGTAATGAGCCTATATAATGTTAGTTTCACCATTTATGCTGAATTAATGAAATAAATGAACTTTTGCATGATTATCATTTTTCAGGTTTCAACTGTAATAATGGAAAAAAGATGATCTCCACTCTATATAGCTTCTTCCTCGCTTCTCTGATTGGACCCCAAGACACGCATGAGAGACAAAGGGAACTTGCACCCCTGTCTGAAAATGCATGGGAGACTATCGAAGGCAGTAGCCAAATCCTCCATTTCCACCAGCATTAAGGAAAATGCTTCTTAAGTCTATTATAGGTGGCATCTGACTCCCAACCATCTCTTAGATGGGCTGCGGACAGCCCGGTACCTTAACAAACATTTGGTGGACTTGAACCCAGAACCCCCTCTTCTGAGACCAGGGCTTAAATTTACTAATCTGCGGAATGGAAAAAGTGGGGATGTTGCCCATAGCAACCAGATTCCAGCTCACATTCTCCCGTATGTAAAATGAAACAGAGCTTAAACCTGGTTGTTATATGCAACACTTTTTCAATCCTGCAGATTAGTAAATCTGGGCCCAGGTCTACAATATCCTACCCATCCTGGCCATTCATTCTGTGTCTCTCTATTTTGAATATTGATTGACACCCTGCAAAACCTATACTTGCTGCTCATAAATGAAGATTGCGCTACTGGCCGTCATGCAGTACATCTGGATTGTGATGGACCTTGTGACCGGCACGATCTGTAGTTTGGACTCCATAGTTACCAATGCACCCTCCTCACCCCTAGGTGCACTGCCTCCTTTCCCTCACATCCACCACCCCCTCCCTGGCAGAGACCTGACCGCCATTGCTACATTCGCCATCCCTAGGTCAGAGGGCATAGTCCTCTAGTCATATGTCCCCGACCGGTCCTCTTATCCCATCCCCCCAGTTACAAGATTGTTTGCCTTTTATTCAAAACTGGAGTTAAAATAATATAGTCCTTAACACTACACCATATTCATACATCAATAGTGAATGGACATTTCCAGGTGCCATACGCAGCCACTGATGGGTAAATGAATGTTCCTCATTGTTTCCAAACTGTGTGAATTTATAGAACTTCTACACTCTGAACACTGAACTTAAAATGCAATTTACAATCAAGAGCTGCTACAGGTAAAATGTACTAAAACAGATTCTATTTTTAGTGGATAGCATTAGAGTGCCAAGATAAGAACAAGAGGGGGAGCTTGTCATCTCCAAAAAATGTTTCCCTGTGACTGCTGCTATAGAAAGTGTCAAAATGATTTGCTGGAGGCAACAAGCAAAAACAAAATATATTAACACAACCTCACATCACCCAGAATATACATATACTCAACGAAATCAATACAATGTTACAGATACATGACTGCCATTCAGTGGCTGTTATGGGACATACCAAATCAACTAAGGGACTATTAGTTTCTATGATCACCCAGCAGCATACATTTTATTACTACAGGTTTCAAAAGAAGGGAAATATTAAACACTGTACATATCCTATCTTTACATTAAACAGCCCCCTCACAATATGTATATATCCTTTATCCAAATCACTGGAAGGATTACACTGTATTTCATACACAACTCGACTACTGACAGCACTGATGTGTCATGCATCCTCCTCCAAAATAACCCCAAATAAGTGCTTAAACAAAGCAGCATGTGACACACTGACCAGCAAGTGCCAATCATTAACACACGGTTACACTACACCAACAAGCTCAACCAAGAAACCCTTACCAAGACCTGATACATAACTTTCTATGCTACAGATTAACTCCATCACCACTGTGCGTCATAAGAAACGTATCATCTCCTAATATCAGCAAAACATCTTCATCTACCCAGAATACAGTTTTACAACTATTCACTTTTTTTGTAAGTTCACAATATTTATGGCAAAACACTGTGACAGAGGAGCGTTCAATGTCACATACACATGTCGCAGTTATCTACACATGGCCACTAACAAGTGTGTGTTTAGATTTATGTAATGATAAGCTGTATTGTAGCACCTGTAAGCATGCTGCTAGGAAGTTACACAACAACCCTCCTGTCCTGTATGGCTGCCAGCACTGGCTTCATTACCTATCAGGGATCTTTCTAAGGCTAATTAGGAGGAAATGAGTAAATGTCTAACTACTTATCACACAAAAGGTTAATAGGGGGATATGCGAGTTCCCCAGCTACCACCCAGCTTATACAATAAGGCATTACTACAAGCAGTAAAGAACTTTATAACAAGTGGGCCCAGCCAACTAAACCATACCCAGGGGACAGAGAGGTGGAACCAGAGCTGCCCTTACACACATGTTGCATTGTGAGGGGTGCATATGAATGATCATTTCACTGCATACATAGATCTCACAATCTGCATAACATTAAGTATAACCCCCCCCACCCCACAGATCAGTGTTTGGTTTGGCCCAGGCTCTACACTTGCACCTGTTTTGCCCTTACTCCCAATCTCTGGATCAGCCCCCAGAAGGTCACAGAGAATGTGCCATCACATGGTGGAAGCCTTCCCCGTTACAGCAGCGCAGTGAGGCAGGTGGGCAGAGCCATCATTGTTTATTCATGAAGGCTGGGGCCCGGCGCACAGATAAGAGGGGCCCGGCGCACAGATAAGAGGGGCCCAGCACTGGCTCCTGGGGGACACACACACACACAAAGTGCTGCTGCAGGTAGAGGAGGCCGCGTGCCCCTGTGTGTCTCTCTCTCACACACACACAGTGTGCCTCTCCCTGCCCCGCCCTCCCCGGCACGTGACGCTCACCAGTCTCCACACACCAACATTTCTGGAAATTTCCACTCCGCCAGCAAGTCGCCAAAAGACGGGAGGACCGCGCAGCGGAGCCATCTGCGCCCCGTCCCGCCACACAGCCCCGGCACAGGCCCAGGAGAGCGCCCCGAGAGCCTGAGGCCTAACGGGAGAGGCTTCCCATTCACGGAGTGAGGCGCTATCCCTCCACCCCAAAACACAGGCCTCAGCCTCCCCCTCCCCCGTATGAAACACGCAGGATAATGGGGGGTACGCCCGACCACCCCACCACACGTGGGCCCGAGCAGAGACACACACACACAAGTAACACAACTAGTACACACCCCCCTCCTGGGCCACAGTCACGTCCACACGAGGGTAACACAACACGTTATACACAGTGTAATACACAGCGTGGAAGACCTCACGGCCTGACAGGAAGCACTTACCGAGAGCGGGAGCTGCCTCTTCCTCAGCACCGGGCGGGGGTAGAATACTGTGCAGAATGAGCCCCCCCTCTTACCGCCACTGCCCCCGCAAGACCAGCGTAGTGTGTCGCGGAGCGCCCCCCCTCAGCGCAGNCTCTTATATCACTATCAGTACAATGGATGTGGGGGGAGACACCAGAGCTGGCCGCCCTTATACTCCAATGAATGGGGATGGATAGGCCCAGGCTCTCGCCTCACACACACTAACACACTGTCAGTACCCAGCGAGGGTGTGTAAATGAATGGCTGAGAAGCTCTCCGGGGAGCCCTAACACATTGTACGAGAGGCTTCCGGGGCGAATGACTGCAAAGGCTGGGCTGTGCTTTCAAGTTTCTCGCCGTGGCTGAGGCGCGGCGGAGAGCGGGCGGGCAGGCTGAAAGAGGCGCTTCTTCTGCTCTAGTGCCACACACTCGCAACCGGTTGAAACCGGTTCAGACTGGGACATTCCATCTCCGTTTAGTTCTCAAGCCCATGACGCCGCCGAGCGTTTGGAAACCTGGGCAACTCCGCCTCTCGCGCGCGCTGATTGGCCGGCGGGGCGCCCAGGCGTGCGCGGGTTGGTCAGCAGTCACGCTTGTCAACTTACACAAGGGTAACGCCCTCTTTTCTGNTTTTTTTTTTTTACCTCTTCATTTCGCTGTAGCTTATTGCCGCGAAGCGACTATACAAGAGGCAGCGAATGACGTCCTGGATAGGCTCCGCGCCGCTGATTGGCTGGGTGGGAGTGTCAGTCAATGGCGGGGTAAGGTTTGGTTGCTGTGGAAACAGGACCTTTTCCCCGCCGCTGCACTGTGAAGATTTTGGCGCCCAGTGATATGTACATGTTACAGGCAGCGGAGCACTTACATGACTTACATTATATATTTCTCCCTCATATCATCATTATATCATCCATTAGACCATATATACTGTCCTCCCTATCAGACACTTGTGGAACTGTTACCAACTCCTCCATTAGCGTTAGTGTCCAGCTTATTCCTTTGTGATAACAATCACCTCATGTCTTTGGCGCTCTGTAGCTATATGTGATCTAGGAGCTATGTATTTAATATACTCAATATACTGCATCATGACCTGTAATATACCTGAATGCATATAGGAAAGATACTGCATGGGCCTGTTTTAGTTTAACCTTATGCTGTATCCAGTGATATTGAAAAGCTCCATTTTATATATATATATATATATATATATATATATATATACATACATACATACATACATATATATACACACACACACACACACACACATAACCTGTCTTCATATTAAAACACCAGCAGAAGAGTTAAAGCAGTCCAGAAATATGGTATAACACACATACCACATACGTGATGTAGGGAAAGATAATATAACTTTAGAATAGATGTGAAACTACAACACAAAACCGGGGGATAGATTTAATAAACTACAGGAATGGAAAAGTGCCAATGTTGGCCATTGCAACCAATTAAATTGTATGACGTTCCTCCCAGAACACAAAGGCGGGCAGCATGGGGTGTGATGTGTGTAAATCATGCTCTATGGTGGTACGGTACATCTCGAGATAGAGATTTACATGAAATTACTGCCTCATCCCTAATACTGAGATGTTTGCTGACATTCCCAGGATACCGGGAGGACAACATGAAATTTGGGAGTCTCCCAGAAATTCCGGGAGAGACGGCAATCCTGATTAGTACCCATACCTATAGTATCCATACTTGAATAGAGAATCCTTTATATATGTACGGCAATCTTTGATATACATCTGTTTTTGTTCACTGATGTGTGATGATCAGTGTGTGTCTGCGGCCAACTAACAGTAACACTAAAAACAGTGTAGCAGGTTCTATATTATTCATATCATACTATCTCACCATTTCATTGTTTAAGGTTGAATGAAAGATCAGGGACAAATATTTAATATTAAGCTCCAAAAATATTTAATATTTTCCATCTTTCACCAGACAAGAATAAGACTACATCCAGAATAAATAGATACCTTACCTCAATGGTAGAAACAAGATCAATGCCTCCATTGAAAAAATAGTTTTAAAAGACATGCCAAGACTACCAAGGAACTAATATAAAATAGGAAAAACAGTCTGATTTCCACAATCCCAGCAAGCAAAGAGTAGGCATGCTCTCCATTGTCCTTGTCACCATAGACCCCAGAGAACTAATGGGGCTATACCCCCAGGCCTCCATTGTCAAAAAGGCCCACAATGCTCCAGCTAATGATTTAAGTGTGATATAGAAGGGTATGTGATGAAGAAGAGCACAGTGTGAGGTCCTGACATATTTGGCCACCACACATAACAGTGGTCACACCCAGGAATCACTGGCCACTCCAGCGTGGATACATAATATTCAGCCCCAGGCCCACATGTCTCTTAATACAGCCCAGATCAGAGGCTGTATCCTGCAGTATACGTCATGTGTGAGCGCTTGTATNAAAAGTTGGTTGCGCACAGGGGTTTATCCAAACTGTTTAAATGCTTTCTCTGGCCACCTTGCATGCACACACGCTCCAACTCCACAAATTATTCTCACGTGTAATCCAGGATAGACAGCAGCATGTTACAATGGCTAACCTCCATGTTTACATTCGTGCTGATACGCCCATATACACACATTCCATGTGCATAAGTAGCCCATTGTATGGGAGTCTGGATCCAGTCCAGTGATTTGTATAGTAAAAGTATTGGTTAAATGTGCCTCATTGACAACTTGAAAGTAATAGAAATGTAGTAATTCATTAAATGAAACTTCTACAATTTAAAAAAACAAAAACAAAAAACCATTTAAGCAGTTCCCATACCACTCAGAAGGTTAAGTGCTAATGCAATGATCTGATATAGGTTGTAGGTAAGTGTCAGCCATCAGCCTAAATTTAAGCTGGCCACACAATTATTTGCCCAATTTCACAATTATTGTAGAATTGGACTAAAAATTATTCTAGTGTGTGGTAAAGATTTTTTTTTTAAATTGTAATAAAATGCCAGGGACATGCTAAATGATAATCGTGCCCTAGCTTCAATTTTTTTAATCAGTGTATAAAATAAATAAAATAATATGAGCATATCGGATTATTCCTGAGGATAGGAGCACATGGCTCCTGAAACGGTGGAACCTTACATTCTGGTAATGTGCCGCTTTTAATAATTGCATACGTGCCGTCTCTCTCCTACCTTGTTGTATATATATATATATATATATATATATATATATATATATACACACATGGAACATCCAGCAGCTGGAGAGGTTATTATAAACAGGAAGAGGATGTCCTGATCTGATTGACAGGCATCAGTATGCCATATGTTTCTACTAATTCAGTAGGGACGTGCCATTCCACTGGGCACTTACCAAAACAATTATCGTTCTAGTGTATGGTGCCAATAATGGGGTGGTTTTATCAGAGGTAAATCACCCTGTTTATCGTCTCCATTCACACTAGGGTGATAATCGTTCTAGTGAGTGCCCAGCTTTAGAAGTGCCCAGTGGCTAGTGAATATACATCCTTATATCTTCATTTTTGTTCTGGACTGGGTTCACTTCTGTGAGCACACGCTCAATGTATGCTGACTACATTCCTCGAATCCTCTTCCAAGAAACTCCTATAGGAACACAAGTGGTTACAGCAGTGGTTAGTGTTAAAGTCTATATTGGGCCAATGCATTTGCATTTGTTCTGGGCATGTACTGGGGAAACAAATGCAAAAGTATGTTTCATATTTATCCTACATGCAATCCTAGTTAATAATAAGGGAACCATAGCACCTCGGACATGAATTACTTTTTAGGAGAAATATACTTTATCTTTAAAGAAATCTTTTCCTATTCTTTATTTCTATATATCTAAATATATTCTGTATTTCCTATAGATCTGAACAGATGGTATATAGGGGTTAGAAGATCGGCCTGATGATTGGGCAGTGAGTCACTTACCACACTCACCGCTCCTCCTCTTCATTTGCGCTAGGCTCCCTGTCACTCATTTCCGTTTAAGGCACTCTGTTCTGACTTCCTGAGTGGCCCCGACCAATCGGATCCCAGCATTTCAGACCATATGAACCAGGGGTGAAAGGGGAAATTCAGAAGTGGCTGTATGGACATATAAGTGTGGCGGTATGGAAACATAGAAAATAAGAAAANTAATGGGGATTTATAGTTTTTCCAATTATATCAGTAGGAGACGTATGGCATACCCCCCGTATACACCCCCACTTCAAACCCTGATCTGAACCCAATCACCAATNACATCATGTTGTACTCAATTTAATCCCTCAACAACCAAACCTCATTGCCAGTGGAACTTCTCTACTTCAAACCTTCTAGCCTTAGAAATATGTGTGTGTTTTCAACACTGCTTCTGCAATTGCCATATGCAATTTCTTGTATATTTCCCACAAGTACTACCTGCTGATTCATTCTACAGCCTGGGCAACACTCTGCAGCTACTGCCTGCTAATTAACCTTCAACCTGTGCAATACTCTGCAGCTACTACCTGTTAATGGATTCAATAGCCTGAGCAATCCTCTGCAGCTATTACCATCTTATTCATTTTCTACCTGCTAAATCTTTCTACAGCTTGTGCGACTGTAATGGTTAGTCTTCTATGGACTCCAAATTCATAAAAGCTCCTAGAGTCCATTTTTAACACTTTGACGTCTGAATGGGGGAACCCAGACTACAGACACAATATAACAATGTAAACATGATTCTATTATATCCTAAATCTTAAACTTAATTGCTACAGTCTAGGGTCATTATAAATGATGTGATACACAGTAAAACTAAGGCTGGGTAGGGCTTCAGGACATAATTTGTGTACTCAAGTCCAATTCATCCATTGGCAGGGGTTGGGACTTTAGGCAGTGAGTCACACACCAAAAAGCTCCCTCTACCAATGTTTCCTCCGCAACCAAAACCTTTTTACTCTTTGGACACTGTAAAACCTATCATGGTATGAACAACAATAGATTTTACAGCTGGCATTCCTATTGAACATTGGGTGTCACCTGGAAAGACTTCCAATGAAGGTTAAAGATTCTGGCTCATATTTTGCAAAGTATATTTGCATTCACCGGCAAATAAACCTATATAGGGTGCAATATACTACCACCCTTTCCTTCACTGCAAGGTACCAAGCTCCTTAAATCTTGCAAAACAGCTCAACAATCCATTATTGAGGTAACTGAACCATCTGAAGACTACAGGCTTAGGTCCATCCTCATGGAATGAACCCTTCAGTTTTGAAAAACTGTATACAGAAATACCCCTCTCAATATTTGGCTCAATAAACATTAGTGAATAGGTTCATTTCTGTTTTTAAAAAATGATTCTCACAGAGAGTTCTTCTAGTGGCCTCAACTGAATACAAACCAACCTTTAAAGGCATGATTGAAACCCAGGATTCACAACAGTCCCACAGGGGCCAACATAGCTCCTCAGCGAAAATAGCGAAGTAATCCATAACTGTGTCTATTCACACATGAAGGTAACAATATATCTATACAGGTCCGTCCCGGTCTCTGATGAGATAACACTGTGTCGTCCTCACCAGCATCAGACCCTCAAACATGACACTCCATCAGGTGCACAATACACCGCCCCTGAGCTTCCAGATGAAATGGGTCATGTTGGTGGGTCTTGCATCAATTTCAAACTCTAGNTACATCTCTCCTGTCTCTGTGAGCCAGGCTTGAGACCTCTCAGCCGTCTTCTTACAAACCTTCACATGTGTGTTTCCTGTTATGATGTTTCCAGGCACATTGGCCTTAAGACCTCTACTTGGTCTAGAACATGAAGCCTGTCCTATTCTCTTCACAACCCACATCATTGTTTTGGAAATCCTTCACTTTAGCCTGAGGTCCTTACATTCATATAAGTCCCTAAAGCTGTGCATCCACGAGAACGATATCATGCTCATGGTGGCCATTGAAAAACCAAAAAACAAATGAAATAAATGAAAACATACTTACATTTCAGGTGTCTTCGCTCGGCACCGGAAAATCCAGTTGATCAATTATACTTTTTGTTGACATTTTTCTCCATTTTATCAACAGTTTTTTTGTTTTTTTTGGGGTTACACATCCTGTTTCTCAGTATGTATGTGCAGCTCATTGAGGTTTCTATATTTATTTTAGTAAAACCACTGTTGGTCGCCTGAGGACCTTTCCACCCAGACCCCATAGCGGCCTTATTCCCTGCACCTACTATGATACAGTCACTGCCCTTATCTACCCCTGTACCAGAATATTTTCTGAGATACTTGTTTCCTTTGCATTGTATTGTTTTATGTATCGGCGGCATTGGGTGTACTAAGCAGCTTCAGTTTAGGAATGCATTTGGGAAGCAGGAGTGTGCTGTGG
Organism: Platyplectrum ornatum; assembly: GCA_016617825.1. Lineage (NCBI taxonomy): Eukaryota > Metazoa > Chordata > Amphibia > Anura > Limnodynastidae > Platyplectrum > Platyplectrum ornatum. The sequence continues at coordinate 25,845 of JABWIB010000088.1, read as the reverse complement.
CCACATACAAGATGAATGTTCAGGGGTCAGATTTACTCACAGCTGACACTTGCACCTGCTTGGGAATAGTAAAGAAGATAGTCGGGGGAAAGTATGGACATAACTTACGCCACCAAAAATGTGTTTGGGGGAATGGTCTACGGTTGCACTTCCACCTTTTTTAAGGGCAAAACCATGTTGTAATGTGAGGGGCGTAAATGAATTTTAAGATGTTTGCATGCAGGTAATATTATGCCTTCACACATAGGACTAACACACAGCTTAACTTTATGTTTAATATATAACTTACAGTAAACTAGGAAAACATGACCTGTTAGCTCTGATTCCTTTACATTATCCTACTCTTGCAGTTTAAACTAGTTTCACCTAAGTCTACACTTGTCACACATCTGCTATGTGCTTACTCCAAAATTATGGTTCAGCTCCTTCGTGTATTCAGAGCACACACACACACACACATCTTTATCACAATATAATGCTAGAAAATGCTAATGAGACTTGACTACAATAACTAGTTAATATAAATCCTATATGTTTGGGTATTGTATGAAAACAAAAAAGTGGGCCGATATGTTCCCTTTTTGATATCTGTGGTGCAAGTATAGTGGTATTAGAAGGTAGTAGTTATATGTTGGTACAGGGCTGGAAGTGGGGTGTATACGGGGGTATGCCATACCGGCACTTCTCCCACTGATGTAATTGAAATACTACAATACTCCATTGACTTCTATTATATTCTGTGTTTCCATACCGCCACTTTTGAATGTCCATACCCCCACTTCTAAATTTCCACTTCGACCACTGTGTTTGTTCACAGTCCCTCCTCACCAGCTTAGGAGCTCATAATCTACACACATCAGGTTAGCATTACTTTAATTACACCAATATATTTATGTACAGGATGTAATATAGAATATTCTTTCTATAAGAGGACAAAGATATCAGTAAAGCTATATGCAGTGGTCAAAGTGGAAATTTAGAAGTGGTCAAAGTGGAAATTTAGAAGTGGTGGTATGGACATTCAGAAGTGGGGGTATGATAACATATAAAATAATGAAAGTCAATGGAGATTTTTAATCTTTCCATTATATCAGTGGGAGAAGTGCCAGTGTGGCATACCCCCATATATACCCCCACTTTGAGCCCTGGTGATATAGACATATAGGTTTAAATTTGCTATCTATTTGTTATGTAGTATACATCCTAGTTTTGCACTGTAATGTAGACAACTCAGTATTATCCAGAGTGTCTCTGCTGTTTTGTTTTTTGAAGTCGTAGATCTGTGCTGGACATCAGTAGTTTGCCTATACAAGATGTTCTCCACACACATCATACACAAAAAGACCCTCATATCTTTCATCTGGATCTGGTCCCAAGATTTGAAATGCAATACATACTGTATGAAATTTGCAGGACTGCATTCCAGAGCATTCTGGCGTACCCTAGTGGAAACCACCAGTATTACAATGAAAACTGCATTAAATTGTGTCAAAAGTATTTCACATTCTTTTGCTCTTCATACCTTTTGTCATTACCAGCAAAGGTGTGTCCATATGAGATGCTTATCAAGTGTTAAATCCGAGCACAGCAAGCCCAGACATTTATAATTGGTGTAACACATTCCGGAGGGAATTTTTAATTCCATTAAATTTTTAATTCCATTTAATTTTAATTTTGATATGAATAAACCTTATTAGGAAAGAAAATGTAACATATATAGAGGCTGATGCAGAGTTGCACTTACACCTTTTCTTAGGGGCAAGTGTAGAACTGAGCAAAACTATTCTGCAATGTGAGGGGTGCACATTCATTTTAATTTATTGCATGCAGAGAACACTTTGCTTTTGCACAGGCAACACTTAAACTGCATAGCTTTATTTATAGTATTCACAAGAGTTGATCTAGTAACTCTTGTAAACTAGTAACTTTTCCTATTAAGTCTAATTCTGTTTTTACAGTTTATACTTGCCTCCCCTGCAGTTCAATGTTTGGTTTTGCCCAGGTCTACAATTGCATACTACTCCGTTCTGCCCCACCATCAGAAAGATTTGAAGCACAGGCATTTGGATCTTAAGGATTCAAATCACGACTGAGTGGGTACATCTGCATGATGAACAATGAGAGTGAATGATCTGGATCTGTTCCTATATTATATACAAGTTATTCAAAATACAAACTCCCTTCCATGTTATTTATACTTACTTTAAACCATGCGCTATCATGTGTTATCTCATACTTATGGCATAGTAGCCAGTTTGTGGGCTGAGCCAGTAATTGTAGAAATACACCTTGCCTCTTTATTATGCGTATCTCTCTAGTGCTGAGTTAGAGTAACCTTTGAATTCTTTATGACATGGATTCATTGAGATACATCCATTATTGCTCATAGGCCTCATGCTTAGTTCATTGTGCACAGCATATTTGTGTAATGGGGAAGAATGGGGCACATACAACAGATCTAACAGAATGACTGGATATTTGGTGCTCTGTGTGTATAATCGTAAGGGTGAAAGAAAACCAACTTAGGCCCCATAGCAAGGAGGCAGGGTCCAAGTCTTTATGGATGAAGGCTCATGAATGCAGGGTCGCAGGCCAGTACCCCTCTGAGCATGTGCAGACATCTGTCAGAGGCTGCTAGCTTAGAGTTTGGTGGTTGATCGCCTCTCCTCTGGGCCCGGTAGCAGCTCTCTGCATCCATGGTTGTTATACCACTGTTTATGCAATGTATTTCAGTGCTCATTTGAAAAATATGTTGTTTTAGTGTCATTTCCGATTTCCAGCACATACTACGAAAGCTCTGCCCCTTTCCTGAAGAGATATTGCATAACTGAGAACATACCTGCCTGCCAGGGATCATAACACACTCGACAGAAATATTTACTGCATAATATGTTCTGCATAATTTGTCCATGTGTTTAATAAGCTGAAAAGCTCATTTCGCTGCGACTTTCCCTCTGTTGCATTCCATGGTTTGCACTTTGTACTACATGCATGAGGTCATTTAGTGTGTAGCCAACAGGTACATTCTGAAATAATCATTTATTAGTACAGCAGAGATGAAGCGATGACTATGGTGTAGATTGCTATGAAAATATGTAAAGCAAAGGTCACAAAATAAGTCTAACTCAGTGGTTTCCAAACCTTCTCAGATCGAGGAACCCTTAGGGTCGCCATATTTTTTCAGGGTACCCCTAACACAAAAGTAAAGTATTAAAGTTAAAATAGTATAATAACTATTTAGTGAAGAAATACTTCAGGTTGACATCAAATCTTGTATAGCTCCCATACAAGAAGTACAATTGAGCGTTCTAAGCAACACTAGCAATGTACCCCCACATTAGAAAAAACATTCCTCTGCACCTTTATGAGAGCTTTGCGGCACCCCGGGGAAGCTAAGGCGCACAGACCCACTGGTCTGAATATGCTATAGCTCAGTTTATTTCACATTGACCTTCTTGCGATGTTATAAAACTTAATTTATGAAGTGCCAAACATACTGTGCAGCTCTAGGGGACTGTCAACATTTATAACAAGGGTTGGTTCAGGTGGAGCACACGCTGCTGCATGACCCAACAGGCAGAAATCATTTTCAGTCCTGAGTACAGTTCTGGTTTGCTGGAGTAGATGAGTAAAACAAATTAATAACATATTCAAATAATTGTTAAGGGCAAAAAAAAAAGGCAGGAGGCAGGTGAAGGGCTATTAAAAATTTGGTTGGAAAGAGCCCATGGTGTACATAGATGGGGGCTGGTTTACTGGTCCAAACAATCCCAATTTAACAAGTATGTTGCTGGGAACCATACAGCAATAAGGTACCTATGAAGATTTTAACAACAAAGAAGAGTCGCCAAACCAACTCCCCCAATCCTTACCTTATTCTCACCCCTAACCATCCCCTTCTATAACCCTAACCATCCCCTTCCATAACCCTAACCATCCCCTTCTATAACCCTAACCATCCCCTTCCATAACCCTAACCATCCCCTTCCATAACCCTAACCATCCTCTTCCCACAACCCAGCCCTAATCTTTCTCTTCTAATAACCAGTACATTTCCGTAGCGTAAACCTAACCTTCCCTTTCTATGCTTCATCCCTCCCTACATAGTAATACTAATAAACTAACCTCAGGGGTCTCTGGTCGGTGTCACTGCAGTGTATCCAGTTGGGTCTGCGTTGTCTCTAGGGGTGATGTTTGCATTTGCCCAAAGGTAAAATAATCCAGGGAGTGGGCTGTTAGAGCAGTGATTCCCAAACTCTGCGCCTCCCTGGGGTGCTGCAACATTCTCATTGAGGTGACACAAAATATTTTTTCCAATGTGGTGGCACGTTGCTAATGTTACTTCTTGTATGGGAGCTACACAAGATTTGGTGTCAACCTAAAGGATTTTTGTCTTTACCTAAATAGTTATTACACTATTTTGACTCAAAAACATAAAAAAGCTGACTGCTTGGTAATAATTTTTTGTCTTAGGGGTACAATTAAAAAGGGAGTGTAAAAGTGTAAAAAGGGAGAATATAATGGCATAAGGTGTCACAATAAAACACATAGGTGAAACAGGTAAAATAAAAACCAAGAAAAAGACACATATAAGAGATAAACACCACGGGACACATATACACAGAGATAAGTGAGGCCTAAACTGGAAGACACATATAGAAATAATAATGACATACACTGTGATATACATATAGACAGGCATAATATAGACATACACTTAGGTGTACATAGAGAGGGATAACCGTGATATACCCAGGGTGGAGCACATATAGTTTATTAATAAGGATAAGGGCTTCATCACCATAGTTATGCCACTGGTGTGCAGGCAGTAAAAACACAAGTGACATTATATTGGCATTAATTTCACTGGCAGAACTCTGGATAGGGGGGCATTATATTAAACACTATGTTGTCCATTCAGTGGAATGCTACAGGAATTCCATATGACCTATCCTGTTGATTGCAGAGCCTCGAAAGTAGTTTGATGTAAATGGAACTAGTTCTTTCTACATTCCTTACGTGGTCATCAGGTTGTTGTCATGTACACAATGATCCGTTTGGTACGTGGGACTAAAAAACAGAACAAAGCATTACAAAGCACATACCACCACTGATATTTCCAAAGAGATCTAATTCTTAAAGCTCTTGTATCTTGAGGTAATGTTCTGTCAGCGGCAGATCTAGACTTTTCTTATAGGGGGTAGTTTAGTGAATCATTCGAGCTCCCTTTTTTAGCATTGAAGTGGAGTTTTTTCTATGAAATATATATACCCTGCACCTTACCCTAATTGTTTCCTCCCAATGAATATACTCTCCATACTCTCTCCCCATATTCCCTTTTCAATTCCTCTAGCCATGACAATTTTCTATCCATAGTCATTCTTCTCATAGGTAAATGTCTTCTGTCAACAGGGCCACCATTAGAAAAAAGTGGTCCCTTGTCCCCTCCCCCTGCATTCCTATACTGAACATTATGCTACTCCTTAACCAGTGAAGCGTCTTTCCGGAAGCTGGTGACGGTTATATGATGGATTGTGTTCCTATCATTTACATATGCAATAGACAAAATACAAAATGGCACCATGGAAAAGAAGAGCAAGTCTGGATCTGGTAAAGTGATCTCAAACACAAGATCAATCCAGGGTTTAAGAGATTGGAGACATAAAAAGCTCCAAATAAATGTGATTCTGTGGCAATGACCAAGTTCAGACTTTAATCCCTAATCTGAGGCAAGGGGGTATATTTACTAAGCGGTGACATTGCAGAGAGATTAAAAAGTGGGGATATTGCCTGTAGCAACCAATCAGATTTGAGTTCACATTCTCCAGAGTGTAAAAGGAAACTGAGCTTGAATCTGATTGGTTGCTATGGGCAACATCCCCACTTTCCAATCTCACTGCAATCTCGCCGCTTAGTAAATATACCCCAAAGTGTCATTGGCAAGATTTTAAAAACATTTACAAAACATTGCAGAACAGTACGAGCTCTAAACATTCCTATAAATGAAGGAAACATCTGCATTCTTCAGCCCCATGTAGATGTTTTATGTAACCCTGGTTGTGTTTATTAGGTTTGTTCAAATACAACAATCTCCTATGTTTCGGACTTGCGGGAAAGAATAAAGTGTACGAGGCTTCCTAGGATTGTGGTATCTAAGAGATTTGTGGTATTTTCCCAGCTTTACTCAACAAAGATGTGGCTTTATGGGTTGTTCTTTAATTGCAGGTAACTCTATAGGGAGTGACCATATCATATATCTTTACCCACACTCCTTACCCACACATATCCAGGCCCGGTGATAGGAGGGGAAATCTGTGACCAGCTGTCTGAGCACCTTACCCAATATTACAGTGTAACTGTAGCACCTGTCAAACAGAGGGGGTACTGTGAGGCGACACAAAGAGGGTTGGATGAGCACCCCCCCTGCATTTGCAAATGCCTCACCGTAAGACATAGGATCCATGAATAGTTGATGTCAGAAGTCTGAATTAGTCGTCAGTATGTGAGGTTACCACCTTGTCTGAGAAAATGACTCCGGACACCAGTCTTAATTACTGGAATGCTGGAGTAATCCTGCATGGGTGGTAAGTCTATCAGTATGATTCCACATCCAGAGGCAGAACTACCACTGGTGCAGCAGGTGAAAGGCACCGGGCCCATGGGGTTCCCAGGACTCATGGGACCTGCAGGTGCTCCATTTGTTCTTTCCAGGAGTGCAGGGACGCCGTCCCTGAAATTCTTAGATCAGCAATTCGCCCGTCATGTTCCTGACAGCTGATTGGCTGAGCATATCGGGTGTGTGAGGGAGAGTCAAGTGGTGCTGACTGTAAATCCTCCCAGACTTGACATGCGCACGCCGTGGGCACCTACCAATATAGCCAATATAGCAAACCCAGATTTTGGAAAACAGCACATCCGGCCCTTTGAAGGTAAGGGGGCCCAAAGAATATTTTTGCACCTGGGCCCACGACTATCTAGTTCCGCCTCTGTCCACATCTATACTGTATATATCATATAAAGCCCCTCTCACTTGTGAGTGCCACCTTACCCTCAGTCAGAAAGCAGCCAGAAATGTTATTTGCCAGAAGTCAGGATTAAACAGTTTGGGGCTGATCCAGAGTTGCACTTACACCTATTTTTTATGGGCAAGTGTAGACCTGAGCAAAACCATGTTGCCGTGTTAGCGGTGCACATGCATTATTTTGCATGCAAGGACAATCAATCCCATAGTACATAGAACTCACATACTGCTCAGCTTTATGTTTCATCTGTAAATTAGAGTTGAGCTTGGAAACTTTACATTTCAGCTCTAATTCTGTATTCACTGTTTATACTTGCCTCCCTTGAAGTGCAGTGTTTGGTTTTGCCCATACTCCCAAACTCTGGATCAGCCCCCCCTGTGCACAGAGGAGGTTTGCCAATGTGTATGACAGTCCGATCATAAAGAAAACAGCTACATATCTGAGTCTGGATCCAGTCTTTAGTATTGTGACTCTGCTATCAGCGATATGACATTCTGATTATGTGTAATGAAGGTAAGTTCTTTGTGAGAGCTGAAAATGTAATATGAAACTAAACAGAATTCACATGTAACACTCTCATTACCCCATAGCTGCAAAGACAGGATGAGATTTGTATTTGTACTTTATGTGAAGTCCTAATGCTGTCTAAGCATAATACGGTAGTAGTTTTTATTCATGCCTAGTACGTTTCACTTCTTGTGAAGATTGCATCCCGGACTGTAGGTCAAGACTCCAAGTACAGAGCCGTGCCTGCCAAGTAATGCCTTGCTTAATCCTTTCTAAGAAGTGCACCTGCTCCAGGTCATAATGGGAGAAACAGCTGTGAGAGGACCAGCCTCCGCTTCTAACCGCTCCAACTTCAATCACTCATTCTGCATTCAGTGTAACCCCTCCATGGCATCTCATAATGAATAATCATACTCGATTAACAGTGTCATATAATGTCAGTAATAGAAATGTATTGTATTGCCCTGTTTCTAGAACATCTCTTATCCACAAAAGTTTTATAGTTAAACAGCTTACACGGTGGCTGACTCTCCTAGAATTTCTGGGAGACTCCTGGATTTCAGGAAATTCCCCCATTATCCTGGAAGAGTTGGAAAGCCTCCCAGAACCAAGGCAGAGGCAATTATCGTTACTAGGAATGGGCGAGGCGCAATGACATCACGGGGTATATTTACTAAGCGGTGAGATTGCAGGGAGATTGGAAAGTGGGGATGTTGCCCATAGCGACCAATCAGATTCAAGCTCTCAGTTTCATTTTACATACTGGAGAACGTGAATTCAAATCTGATTGGTTGCTATGGGCAACATCCCCNCTTTTCAATCTCACTGCAATCTCACCGCTTAGTACATATACCCCCACGTCCATTCATAACAAGTGGTCTGCAGTCCAGGAGACAGGGCTT
>JABWIB010000087.1:76574-123333 GCA_016617825.1 Platyplectrum ornatum | reverse complement strand
AATAAATACCAACAGTATCAACCAAAATTTACCACTAACTTAAAGTACAATGTGTCACGAAAAAACAATCTCAGAATCAGTTGGATACGTTAAAGCATTAAAAAGTTATTACCACATAAAGTGACACATGTCAGATTTGAAAAATAGGGCTGCGTCCTTAAGCCTAAAAATAGGCCCGGTCATTAAGGGGTTAAAGGAAAAGAAAGACTAATTGAAAATAAATAAAAAATAAATGAAAAAATAAATAGGCAAATGATAACAGTCAATTTGAATAAAATGTTAAGACCCAACATACAGTGTCTGTTCCTAATTGTGTGAGTTCCTTCCCGGTGGGTGTGAGCGATGGGGCTGGGATAAGCCGTGTGGAGTTTAATGCATGTCAGTGTTTACATGCAGGGAGAATACTTTATTGTTGCATGTTGTACACAGTTACTGACCAGCGTTACTGTTACACTGTTATTACACTTGGGCTGGAAACAGGGCCGGAACTAGGTCTCCTGCCGCCCCCTTCCCAGCAATGATGTACCGGCGTGACGTGATGATGTCATGCTGAGTCTAACCCATTGGTGGAGGGTGACAGAGCCAAGGAAACATTGCCGTGCACCCTCCCGTCCTTTGGGTGGAGGTCTGGCGGAAATGTTTCATCCATTCTGCCGCCCTCCTCAATGGGTTTTTTATTTTACAATATTTTTTTTTACTATTTTATAAGTTATATGTTTAGCTGCAAAGGGAGAGGAATTATTAGCAGAAAGGAACACATAATGGACACTTTAAAGGTCATTCCATTTATAGGTTCTAGAGACCAGATCTCCAGAAGAACATAAATGCTTTAGACACCATGCAAAGAAAAGCAACAGAAAAAGGCTATAGGTGTGAAAAGTAAACATCAATTAGCGGAAAAAAGAGAGGGTGGGGTATGATTACAGATTCAAATAAAACAAGTGGTCTAAGGAGGAGGTGGAGAAATTATAGAAAAAGGAGATGGCAAGGCATGCCTTTCAACTAGAGACTAGTAGGTTTATGCTCGCCTGAAAGGGTAGATTAGAAATGGGAAATCATCCAATCTTAATTAAATTCATTAAATTGAGGAGGAAACAATGACTGCAGTCACATTCTTGGTTGGCACCTGGATTTGGCAATTTTGGTGATAGTTTTATACTTATTTTTGCACGCGCAGGTCGGCTTTGAATAGCACGGAATCAGGCGCAAAGCCTGACTCTGTACCCTTGCGACTCTGGCATATGGTAATAAGAAAAGGGGCGTTCCACGTAATGAGAAAAGGGGCCTCTTTTTACCTTAGCGCAGCGATGTGGGGCATAGGCCTGCCCCTCTTCCTGCACTCTATTCAGAGCTGCGTTTTTGCCGTCAGTATCCATGAATCAGGTCCAGGGTCACAAATCAGCCCAAATGCTGGCACAAGCCCTTAACTTAAAAAGACACCCATCCCCACCCAGCACCATTGCTAGGTCTCTGGGCACCCTTGATGAGACCTAGAACAACCCTCTTCCTGGTCCGGTTCACATAGGAGAGGGGGTGCTACTGCTCTATAGAGTAGTGGCAGATGTCACTACTCTATAGAGCTACAGCACTACAGCATGTAAAAGTAGGCAGCGAAGGGGTGCTCAAAGAGGCGATCGTCTAAGATTGCCTAATGGTAGCACTGGCCCTGCCCCCACCCACCTAGTGTAATGTAGGTGGGTGGGGGAGGACACAGACTGTATATGTTAGTTCATAAATGATCATATAAAAGAATTGCAGTATATTAATATATATTCATATATTATTTTGTGAAAAAAAACAACTTTTACTTATTAAGGCTAAATACCACATTTATCTGCTACAGTAATGACTGTGATAAAGAAGAATTTACTATCATACCTATTACAAATGACAATTAGAAAGATTTCAAAAACTGACAAATAGAAGGATTTGTTGGATTTGTTTCGCTATGTTTCTAAACAGTGAAAGATCATTTTCTTCTGTGTTTGATGCAATTATGTTGAAATTACTGTCAATTATACCTTTAAATAAGTACAGACAAATCAAAGAGTACACATTTTAACACTCCACATAAATTATATAAAATGTTGAAAGAGATAAATGGGTTACATAATAATATAATAATAATATTGTTTGATATATATAAAGGTAACATAAAAATGTAAGAATTGTATTAATCTTAGATATTACTGAAGACTCCAAATCCTTATCCATTCACTCTTCCCACCCAGAGAACAATTATCTCCTATAAGTCTTCAGACAGGTCCTAGTATGAGATCCCCCTAATTCATATATATAATAGATAGATATATAAGGATTCCTCGCTATCCAGATCACTCTGGACAATCTCAACAATTGAAAGAGGCGATATGTCCCAGTAGATTCCACATTTACACAGGACTGTCCTGATATGCACTTATAAAGGTATGAGACTCATGAGAAAGGAGTGGGCCTTCATTTAATGTGGTGATTCATGGTGATTTATGAGGCTCATAAATTCCACCTACAGATGTGACACTTTAAAACACTGCCATGTCGCTGGACTTTTTAAAAAAGCATCCTAATATGCATTTACGCCATGCCCACACCCTAACCACCACACACTAACCTTCCCCTTCTCTGATCCATCTCCTCCCCATAGCCTAAACCTAACCCTTCCATTCTAAGATCTAACCACCCCTCTATTCTAATGATAACCTTCCCCTTCTATATTCCATCCCCTCCCATTGCCTAAACCAGTGGTTCCCAAACTGTGTGCCTGGGCTCCTCGGGGTGTTACGACGCTCTCATTGGGGTGCCATGAAAAGTTTTTTCCAATGTGGTGGCACGTTGCTAGTGTTACTTAGAAGTGCAATTTTACGTCTTGTGTAGGAGCAACACAAGATTTTATATTAACCTAAAGTATTCTTGTCTTGTCTTACCTAAATAATTATTACTCTATTATGACTCAAAAACTTGGGAAATGGGAAAATTGTCTTAGGGGCATTGAAAAATTCTGGAGACCCTAAGGGTGCCTCGGCTGAGAAAGTTAGGGAACCACTGGCCTAAACCTAACACTCATTTTCTATTCTCCATCCCTTCCTTGCATAATTACATTCACCACCGGTGGGTGATGCTGCCTCTGTCATCCACAACATCTTGCTGTGGAGCATCAAGAAGATTAATTGCAGTAATAAATACCTATGTTGCCCGAATAAGGATATTTCAGCATACTTACCCATTTTCTAAAAATATTTTTTAAATAAAGCCATTTTCAAAATCTAGATAGTCGGCATTGAGCTATCGACGATGGGATTTAAAAAATGTGATTTCCTGACATGAAGATGAATCCCTTGATGCTTACCACCATCTCCTGTGCTTCAGCATCTACTCAGTAATGGTGTCTGTGACTTCAGTTTTAATACTTTTAACTGAAAATAATACAATATCATCTTCAATAACAATATCTCCTATAACATTTCAAGCTAACGGGAAAACACAACATGTTATAGCTGATATCCTTTCTGTCGCATAAGAGGTTTTTTTTTCATGTTCTTGTAAAAGATGCTGTTATCTGCTAATGGCCTGTGCCGTGTTTTAATGCCCCCGGGTGAAAAGCTGCTAATTATTTGCTACTAATGAATGTTATTTAAACAGTATCGTGGCCTTATGACAAGTCATACACAACAGCTTGACAGATTAATACCTGGAAAATGGTTATTTATAGGAAGCTCGGAAAGTCATCTCTACAGCAATTACATTTCATTGCATGACGTTCTCAGGACATCGCTATATTTACCAAATGCCTTAATTGGAGAAGAATACAGGTGAGAGATTAATAACAGATACGGTTGTCTGTTGCTGAAGTGTTGTTTGTGTCGTCTCCAGTTCTTACATTTATTCTGCTTGATCAGATGCAAATATGCAAATTGCCTCCGAACATATTCTGCAAATGTCTCTAAAACCCACCACACGTGCACAGTGTCTAAGAGCTGCAGATGACGCTGGTGCTAGTTAAGTGAATGCTAATAATCCTATAATAAAAGTGCAAATCTACACAATGATTTACGAGATTTGTGACTGAAATAAGATTATTTACCAGATCCAGGATCTTATCACACAGGGCTGGATTCAGCTTTTCACTCTCATGATTTACACTCATGAGTTACACTCTCATGGGCAAAACCATGATGAATTGCAGGGGGGGTATAATGAATGTCAGTGTTTGCATGCAGGGAGAATACTTTATTGTTGCATGTTGCACACAGATACTGACCAGCGTTACTGTTACACTGTTTTTAGACTAGGACTAGGAAACATNAGCTGTCACNTGTTATGCTGATTGCAACTAATTAAATTTACCTCCCCTGCAATTCAACATGGTTTTGCCCATGAGAGTGTAATAGTCATGAGAGTGAAAAGCTGAATCTGGCCCACAGTGAGGAAGTCTAGTAATTTTACTGCAAGTGTGCATGCGCGCTCCAGATATTGCTGGGCGGATTTGCAAGTCTGCTTGCAATTCCACCCGACCTGCCTTCCTTGCCCACCTACGTTAGGCTAGGTGGGTGAAGGGGAACATTGAAATAAAGCTACAGGGGTTAGGGTATGTCTCGATTTGAGCGGTCAGCAGTCGCACGAGCCGCTGATTCATATGAATCCGACATAGAGAGGAGCATGAAAGATAAATCCACTCCCCCTGAATGGCAGCTCCTCCGTACAGGTGACAGGAAACAGAATCAGGTCCTATATATGTGAAATAAAGATAAGGATCCCTTAACACTATATGGAACACATATAAGGTGCTCTACCGCCTTCAAATATGTCCCCTCATTACCATTACCATGCAACTTTTTATACATGTTATATTGGTGCAACACAGATGCCAACATGCATAAGTCCTCTTTCTAGGGATTACTTAAGGCTCTATTTAGTTGACATTTAGGGTAGTCAGACCGGGTTCTCTTCGCTGCGAGTCTCACTACTTCGACTGCAGGAGTTATTACTCACCTCTTCATCTTCCTCACCAAATGAAGTGAGAATGTCAAGAACAAAGATCACTGCACATAGACTGGGACTTCAGCTTCAATGACCGGATCATCACCTTGGTAAGTCCAGCTTTTTATTACTTGTTTTTTTGTTTTTTTTTAACCTTAACTCTCCTTAGTTACTTTTTTGATGAAAAAGGACACCATTAAAGTTTTCAGTAGGACTTTTCAAAATTTTTCAAAATTTATTTACATTATTTATTTACAATTCTGTGTATTCTAGTGATCTCCTGAATAATAGGAAAACTATGGTCTATGGAGAGATAAATGGGATTTGCACAACAAATTTCAGGTGATGTTGGTTTATCACTGGGAGCGGAATGAGAAAATGTTTTCCAATGGTAAATATGACATATAATTGGCCGTCATTGAGATATGTTGGCTGGCCACTGATCGCCATGGAACAATAATTTTCGATGGCGATCTACCCTTTGTAAATATGAGTAACTTAATCTTTATGAGATAATTGCCATTTTCACATGATGTCAAGTCGCACTCATCCTTAATAATGCTCCACGCATGAGGCAGATACTTGCTTTAAATCATTGCCTCAAGTCCAGGCTGGGAGATTTGTTGCCTCTTAGGGGATTCCAGGGCAATTTTTGGGAGTCTTACTGGGAAAGTCGGAAACCCTCTGATATAAGAGTGCACAAAAATGTCTGCAAGTCTGTATAACTTCCGCGCACAGTTCACTTTTACATGCTACTTATGCAAACTACTTCCATAAGTATTCTACCATATTGAGGTCTAGGTATATTCGGAGTTGTAATTGGTTAACACAGACTAGGATTTATGTACAATGTGGAAATCTAATATACACTAATGTTGGGGATCTGTTTTAAAGGGTTGGTAAATAAATTAAGTGGGGGAAAGATTCTTTGTGTGACCCAAACCATTTGTAGTGGCCAACAAATAATTTATGTTATAACGTATACAGTCTATGATCCAGAGCGAATTAAGATACCAATCAATGCTGATCATAACACTTTGAATGCCAAGTAGCCCGTGGCGTTATTAAAAATCTTTCAGCGTTTATGATTTGACTGGCTTCTCGTTAATTACAATTTCTATTTTAAATAATTCCTCCCTTCCCTAGTGTTTAAAAACAGAAGTGTTACACATGCAAACTGCTATCTATTATGCCAATCTCGTTAAGAAAGAAATTAATATAATTAATTAGGAATCCCTATTAGAAACATAATAACAAAATGGATATGGTACAGTGACTCTGAACGGCTACACAAGGCGAGAAGTTCAACTCTTATTGTGGGTGGAGGAAAGACTAAGAATTATTTTATTTTTCTCTCCTTTAGCACTGATCAGTTTTTATATGTGATTTTTGTATTTGGTTGGAAACAAAATCTTAATTAGAAGAAAAAAAACTAATATTAAATAGAGCACTAGAAAACGAAATGTCCTATATAGTAATAAGTGTCTATCCTAATAACATGACAGCCAGGTTCATGGTAGTATTTAATGATCAACGTTAGTTCAACAAAATTTCTGACCTTTATAACTGTTAACCATTAACCTAATGCTTTCTGTCCCGGGAGATCCAAAATCAAGGTAAATTTGGGAGAACTGCATGTTGCGTGCCACCCCTGATAAGTTCTTATAAATGGTTCGAATAAAATCCAATTTTAAATATTATGAAGACAGCAACAAGTAAGTAAAAGAAGATTAATAAAGTTTTTAATGTTATTGGGACAAATGACCTGGCTAATGCGAGAGTTATAGTATATTCATAATACAACCTCTCAGAGTTGCATGTGCAAATGTTAGGAAGTAAAAACTTAAACGCTAAAGTATTCTAGAAATGTTGTGCGAATCACTGAATCATGGTGCAATGGAAATCAAATCTTGTCTGGGACGAAGTTAAACTGAGATATAGTTTATTTAGGAAGGATGGGCCATTCAACATTGTTCTGCCCATATTTGGCTAAATCAAGAGTTCCAAAAGATCTGAATCCAGCCCAATGTCTTAAAAATGCAGTATGTAAAATTTGTGTAGGATTTAGTGATAATAAAGCAGTACATTTCGTATAAAAAAGTTTTTCAATTCAAGTTTGATTTTGTAGAATTAGAAAAATGTGTAGGTGGTGCATGGGCAAGGGCTATGGTGAATATGTTCATTATTAAAGGCAACATACCCCCATATAGATACAGTATATCAGGTGCAGGATGACAGTAATTTGTCAGAACATGATTGAACCCTGTGTCATGGATATTCCAATCACATCTTTACTGTTTCTGTTTGAGTGTCTGACCATTAGCTGCAAGTCTTACAATATGCATATTATGGAATAATGTGCTTGTGTGTAGGGTGGTGAGAGTTGGGAATTCTCCAAATATTCCTATCTTTGTGTTAAAACCCTCTCACATTGGAAAACTGCTTAATTTAGTCATAAAGTTTTGCAACACAATTTCCAGTTTACATACCGTAGAACTAGAATTATTAGTCTCTAATGACCGGAAACGTAGAACAAATTACATCGTGAAGAATATTTTAGAATAACAATCTTTCTTCCCATAAAAATATATATCCTGGGAATTATTACATGCCAATATTTCTTGCCGACCGTCAAATTAATGAAGGGCATTTTTCCTTATCCTTGCACTGACATTGGCAGAAGGCAAGTAATATGATTCCTCAATTACCATATAAGCACACGTTTGCATATCAAGCTAATTATAATGTATGTACCATGACTGTTCTAGGATTCACCCTATCCAGTACGCATTTGCATAATGTAAGTTGAAATGTTCAAAGAAGCATAAGTGTATCTGTAAAGTAATATTTTAACTATTTGTGGTTCATACCACACTATTAAATGTAAGTAATCCCATTACAGAATATTCAGATTATCTTATTATAAGTGAAAGTATATATAGTATAGACCTAAAAATAACTTTTAATGCTCAGTTTATATTCTTTATCGAAAGTAGTGTATTTCATCTATATTCTGTTATATAGCATTATTATAACATCTAGTGGTTAGATCATTTTGTGGAATATATACTGTGTTTCCCCAATAATAAGCCCTACCCTAGATTCTTTTAAACAGCCTAAAATAAGCCCTAACTAAATCACTAAATTGACTACAGCCCTGCGCTACGCTACATTCTCCTTAAAATAAGCCCTATCTAAAATGAATGGACTACGGCCCTGCGCTATACACACAAATTCGCAAGTGACTTACATGCCAACGCCATTGCAACCAGCGGCGCGGAGGAGAGAACACCTGGAGTATCGCAGTTGGTGAAATAATAAATGGTAAAGTACCGTTTTGTTCAGCAGGGCCATTATTTCGCTACCATAAAAGCAGCACTTTGGTTGGCCATGAGGGGGGGCTCATTATTTTAGTACCGGTAAAAGCAGAACTTGGGGGGAAATGAGGGGTGCCATTATGTCACAAAAAGCAGCACTTGTGGGGCCATGAGTGGGTTTATTTTGTCACTAGAAGCAGCACATATTATCATGCTTTCTAGATAAATCTAGTACCATGGCAGTATTTTATAAATGTTCCTAAGTGTCACATCTGTATGTGACATTGCTCGTGACATCACATGTAGATGAAATGTCACAAACCTGTAGTTATGATGCACAGAGGCCCAATGCATAGGGAAGTCTTGCTGTGCCACACTGGTGTGTAGCCTGTTACTGCTCTGTGGAGCTAAGGTGAGCCTCCACTCTGTCTCTGTCTACAGTGCAATCTATAATGTTGTAACTGGACACACTACATTGCTATTGACTTTTCAGCCCAACTATTGTATAGTGTGTGGCGTGGACCATTATATTGAAACAAAACAATATAAAAGATAACAAAAAAAGTATTGCAATGAAAATTATATTGCTCCCATCAAAAAATGTCCTGGGCATACCATATTAAGATCGCCATCGCGTAAATAATTGTAGACCTGATTATTGACCAGTGTGTGGTCAGTTTGGGATATCCCCAATAAGGTTCCCCAATTTTATATTTGCAGTATATCAAATAATATCAATACACATAATGCATTGTTTGTAAATTGTTCTTATTTCTGGTTCAATATCGCACCATGCTGCCAGTAACTCTGAACATTGCAGTTTCAACAGTAACAGCTAGGTGGCGTATCAATGCAGAAGATAACCATTGTCACTAGCAGGACAACCTGTGTGCTGTCCTGCGTTAGTGCAGCCTTTTGATTCATTTTCTGAAATCTACATGTAATGGAGTCAGCCATGGATTCTGTGACTTGGCAGTATTTTAGAAACGTTATAGTATATCACATCTGTGTATGTTTAAGATCCACCATCACATGATTTCATTATTCTGGGAGAATTGTTTTAAATCACTGTTGAGCACATTGCACTTTTTAACCAGTATCCAAATGTATAAGTTTGTTTTTTTTTACTTCTCTTTTAGAAGTTCCCTTGTTTTGAGTTTTTCAACCCACATACCAACCCATATATTTAATCTATTGACCATTAGCGGAATTCCAAAAATAAAATGACATCTTGCAGGGAGAAGTACTTAACATTTCCTTTAAATGTTCCTACAAACCGAAACTCAAAGAATCACTAAGTGGAGCAGGCTTGTGTTTGTGATTTGAGCAGTTCTGAAAGAGATAAATGAATTCACTCTGAATGAGTCTCATGTGATTAGTCCTATGTCATTCTCATGTATGTCATTCTACCACATTGGGGAGATTGCACTGATTAACACTTAATTGGATCTACTGCGGCTTTGCTAGTTATGTTTTACAATTCAAATTACAGCCACTTACATTCCTTTACAAATGTCTTACTGGCATTTTGAAATAAAGAGTTCAATGAACATGCATGCATTGTGTAAAGTAACAACTGTAATGAAAATGGCGATTGCACATTTGACCTCCTTGTTAGGAGAAGTGGTGTAGCCATTCTCTGAGCTTGGATTTCATTCAACTACTTTAGATTTACAAACAGTTTAATAGTTTAAGATAATGTAGATGTGATCACTTTTTTAGATGGTAACGAGATGAATATGGCGTACGTAGTACATGTATAGATGTTTAGAAAAAAATGACCCCTTAAGCATATGTCTGTCAATTTTAGATAACTGGATATAGACCTTTAATGGAGTAATTTGATTATTATGACATAAAAAAATGATAATCCATATTTTACAATGGTTTTATGGTTTGATGATATTGGACCAGATTTAGACCTTTGCATGCTTTCCGCAGACTCTCCAACATGATCCATGATGGATCTTCAAAATCTCTTGTGTTTTAGCTTCATTGGGTTTTAACATTTTTTCCAGTGACCTCTTTAGATTTTGTCTCTTGCATGTATGTGTACAGCTAACCAATGTTGACTAACATGTTAAGTGGAAATTTAAAATCAAAAGAATTCTATGAAATGAAAACACATTTTAACATATACATACTATAAAGTGTAATCTACTATGATAAATGCACATTTTTCGCTAACAAATGGAAGTTTTGAAGAATTGTAACTTCAAAATCAGTGTCAGTGCACATATCATCTCGAGATTTAGGGCTTTCCTTTACATCCATGACATCATTTATTATACTGAATTTTATTACAATCTGAAACAGTCAGTTTTAAACCCTAATTTGGTCGGAAATAATCCTCTATTATTATACTATATTATGGAATAATGTCTTAAAGTAACAGTAGAAAGACTGTAACAAAATTAATATGTGATTGATAATGTTTTTGTAAATGTTGAGGCTAAAAAGCTAATAGAACTAAGTGTAACTAAATACATAGTTAAATTAAATTATACCTTATTTTATTTTACAGGTGTTACAATCTATTTTTAGTATTACTTCTATTATTATTGTAGGAAATGTTGCAAGGAATACAAGCATTGACTCATTCAGTTTAAATAGACTGATATCTTAAAATCCATTTTAATGGCATAAAACGTGTTTTGAAACGTTAGTATAAAAGCCACCAATAGCAACATCTTTATATAGAAAAAAAACAATGTTTCTTTTTAATGAGCATAATACAAGGACAGCCTTTCACTATCGAAAATACTATGAGCACAAATATTTTCAAATGTTTCTGTTGTTTTTTCATAAAACAATGGTGTATTTGATTGTCATTTCTTATATCATTTTAAGGACAAAATAATTGCATTTTTCTTCGCCTTCAACTTCTTTCTTTTAATCTTGAAAATGTAAAGCAAACTTTATATGCTATATCTCAGTTAAATAATCCAGTCAATAGATATAGTTTATAAATTATAGAACAATTAAATATAAACATAAGTAGCTATCCTAAATAGAATGAGTGTTAAAAATATATATAATAAAATGAAACCCCACTTTTTTATGCAGAACTTTTTTTTCAAGCAAACTTTCACAAATATTACATAAATCAATATTTAATAAAGGCCTCGATATGGCAGGTTTTAGAAATAGGTAGTTTGCATGCACTGTATACAACAAAAAAAGGTATAAAACAGTATAATATTTTTTTTTTCTGTCATTGTACAAAGTGAAAAAAACATATCAACAATCCATTTATTTCATATGGTAAATTATAAATTATAATTACAATGGATGATTATAAGCCCTGCTCTGTATAATTTAATTAACTGCATATTTTGTGCCTTTTCATTATGTACTATATAAACCATAGACTTTGCCAACAAATAATATATATTTCATAAATCACTGTATATACTTCTGTTATTTAATAATGTCACTGTAGGGTCATTATGTCAATATTTGATAATAAATATTTTGTAAACTCCCCTAAAGAACATGTTTAAATGTTATGTGGTCATTTTTAATAGATTTTTTTTTATTTGAAACTATGATGGATATGACAAAAGTTACTGTACATTGCTCTTTATAATATATATATATTTAAAATAGCCCTCTTGGTAATTTATCATTTATATTAATATGAGTTGGAATTTTTTTTGGGTGGGAGTTTAGGTGATCTATGTTCTTTATTTATGATATATGTTGTTCACAGAATTAGAGTAGCTGACCATCATGCTGTGGCACATACCTCCCAAGTGTTCTGATTCTAGCAGGGCATTTCCAGTTTTGGGTGATTGTCCCGCTCTCCTTCTTGTTTGTCCTGGTTACGTGATACAACACTTTTTTTTAATTTTTGCTCGAAGATGGATCAAAACAGGAGGCTTGGGCAGAGCTGGTCAGTGTATGGGTGAGTTGAAATTTTTGGGGACAACAATGTTGGGAGGTATGGTGATATACTGTAGAAAGGAACAACTTCTTTATCCTTGGCTGATGTAGAGCTAGAAGTCCCATCATTCCATGAAATCTATTTTAAAAAGCTGTGAAAGCTAGTTAGAGTGATAATGATTATTGTCAGGAATAAACTAAAATACCTTTACCATCAATAGAGTTTGGCTAAATTTCTTTAGGTGATTAATCTTTATATTGGTGTTGCCACATAACACCTACAATTGCACTGATTCTGTAATACAATTGGCAGTCTATAAAACATTCCATCTTTTTGTATTTGTCTTCAGGGAGACCTTAGAAGGGAGAATCATTTATATAAATTTGACACTTTGAAGTTACTTTCCAACAATTAGTATATCCTTACTATAAAAGGTAAGCTAAAAAACACACATTCAAAATTAGATAAAAAATCTGCATTAAGATTGATGTAAAAATGATCCCTTGTTGTGATCTTTTGATAGGACATGCTACCTTAATAAAAAAAATAATTAGAATATAGAGATTAAGATAGAAACATATTTTGTGTTCTATCTCTAATAGCTATTAGAATTTTCTTTTCAGTTTCAGCAATTCAGACCAGAATATTTATTATGGTATATGTTTTGTGAAAGTGTGTCATTCATAGAGGGGTCTATTTATTAGTTATCCCATTTTATATTTCACTATATTTACATTGTAGTGACTTCAATTCCAAGGGGTTTTGCAGCAAGCAATTTTATCAAAGGAAAAATAACATTTAAAAAATATGGTTTTTTTCTAGTTTTTGACTTCATTTAAGAACTCATTAAGGTTACATTTGACAACTGATCACTATCCTGCTAGAACAGCTCAAAAAATAGAAAAATTTAGAATTAAATATTATCTTGATGTTTTATGTAAGGTTTAATCTGAGGTTAACCAGCTGGTCCAGTCAGTTTAAATCACAAATTCCAGATATTTACAATTCTTTTTGAAAAAATGGTTATTTGTGGCAAATTACAATATATGGTCAGATTTTTACAGTAATGTTCTTTAAACTATTCATTTAACAATGTTCTGTTATATTTTAAAGTAGTTAATTTGTAAATTAAATCAACAGAAAACTAAACACCATTGCTATAGAATAAGGGGAAAGATTGATTGTATTTAACATTTCTATAAACATCACATTACCTACTTTTGCAAATTATTTGAAAAATTTATCAATTTACAGAAGGTTGATATATTTCTGACAGTGTCTGCCCAACGTCACTGATTAAGGTCAGTAATTAATTACTTTGTAAGCAGCAACGTATGCTGTATGAATTTTTATACTTCATTAAGTAGCTTAAAATCATTTTTTCATCTAAATATTCACCTTATGTGATGCAGTAACACCTTTTTGGAGGAGAGACAATTATATTAGTCCTACAATACCAAAAACGAGATTATAGAATCTAATGAAGTTAGTGACCTCTTCATTAAGCACGTAATTATGAAACTAGTTTTGTATTTAGGTATATTAGGGGGTAGTTGTACTTTGAAATTGTACCATACACCACACCGTTTTTATTAAAGATAATAAAATTTGAATTTACCATCTCAAATATATTTCTTTTCTTTAAATTTAAATTCTACATAATTTTCTAATATAATTATGATATCTTTATCTAGATATATTGAAATGTATATATTAATCTTTTTTCAACAACTAATATAAAAAATATATTTTAGAATAAAACCTCTTATTGCACAATAGAGCTTCAGTTCAAACAAAACTGCAGATTAAAAGAAAACACATATGTTGGTATTCAACAAGTTTGGGATTGTTAATTCTAATTAAAATTATCATTTATTTACACCCATAATTCCAGATTCTTTATAGGCAAAAATGATATGGCCTGTTTGATGGAATGGAAGTCAAAATTGTCCAATATATTACTTTCTTCAGTGTTAGGAAATAGGTTCTATTTTCTGTGTTACTGTCTAAGGTACAGTGTACTTTCTGAATATTGTGACCAGTTATTGGATGGATAAATATAACCTCTTAAAACACAAAAATATGACTAAAGATTGCATTTCAGACCAATGTATACCTAACAAAATGACTGTTCAGACCAATCTATAGCTAACAAAATGACTGTTGTTTTGGATTGTTTAATGAAAAGACAATACTGAACCTAAAAAAGTCCTTATAAAATGCATTTCTTATTTTACACTACAAAGAAATAATGTTTCATTTCATTTTAACAAATAAAACGGTCTCCTATAACAGCAGCATTTTTAGATTAAATTGTACCGTAGTGCAGTTTATTTTTCATAAAAATACCATACAAACGGTCAGTCAAGTCATCAGCAAAACAAAACAAAAATGAAAAAAGAGGTAATGCTGATGACAAAACAATTATAATACTGTTGGTACATAGAAAAGTAATCCTATTTTATACATTTATACAGAGTATAAAAGGTAACGGAACAGCAGATTAAGCCACAGTCTCCCGGATAACGTTTTCTATTTTCTTTGGAAGAAGTTCCCGTCTTTCCTCTATACTGATTAAGGAATTCCGACAATTGTGTCCGTCCACAAAAAGTTTTGCATAAACTGGATTGGTGTAATTTGTTGGCTGTTGGATAACAAGAAGAGAAGGATATGTTAATGCTTGTTAGATTTTTCATGATGACATATAATGCAATTATAATAAATGTATCACAATGGTAATTGGATCTTTAGATCTTTCTATATTTAAAAAAAAAAAAAATTCCTGTATGACAGATCATAAAACAAACCTAGTTGACCAAAACTGGTTAAAAGTCATTTATTGGGAGATTAAAAATCTCTAGAATATGTCCAAAATATTGTCTGATTATAATTTTTAATATTGCACCTAATAATTTATTTATGTTATAAATGTTTTTTTTACATACCACCAACAATTAACAATCAATAAGACATGATTGGATGGTATCAGACACAATGGGTAGGGAAGAGGGCCCTGGCCACAAGCTTACACTCTATAAATCTACATTTACTTTAATTATTTCCTATGCAGCTTCTAAATGGCCAAACTACCACTTCTAAATTTCCACTTCTGTGGCAAACTATATTTCAAAATCTATGGTATGGATCTAATTGTCTGAATCACAACAAAACAGTAAAAAACCAACTGACCCAATATTCAGGTCAGAACTAAGTGATTGGCCATGATTAGGGTGTGGCTTACGTTACTGAAATTATGAAACTGCTACAACAAATTGACAACCAAATGTTTTTGTTGTTATTCGTTTTATGATTCACATTGTTATCACATGTGTAGTTAATAGCTATTTTTTATTAATGGTATGGGGGCTGTAGAAAATTTAACAAACCCAGTGGTTTTAGCAGAGCAGCTAGAGAATTGATCTATTTATCTTTTTTATTTGCCCTATTACTTCTGGTGATAATTTAACCAACTTCTGTTTGTTTGTTTTTTATTTTTGTAGACAAACCTCTTCAGAAGAGAAAAAACATAAAGCACACACCAACAAAATGAAAACACAACAAAAAAAACATTACATGCGTAATATATAAGCATTGAGAAAATTGGCATTCTCAAGATGAAGTTGTAAAACTGAACATAAGATACATAAAAATTGAATCATGCGATGGAGATGTGTCAATCACAAGTGATAGTATTCTCACCCCTGGTGCTAGTGGTCCTTTCAGATCTGAATTTAGGTAGATAGGCGGTGCAGTATGGGCCAGTTTGAAAGCTGTGGGCCCACCCGCAATGAACCTGGACTGTATGTAAATAATAAATAAATTAGTATTGACGCTTTGCAAATCCCTTTTCTCACATATTACTCACAGCTGAATCCTAAATAAATGTAAAGATGGCCATATGTATCTTCCATTGTGAGGCAACATTATTAAGATAATTTTCACTATCACCCTTATTTCTTTGGAATAAACATGTTGTACAGTCAATTGTGATTCAATTGTTATTAAATGCTTAAAATATCACTTGGGACAGGAAGTGTGGATGCCCACAAATATTTATTTTAATCTTTTTTTAATTATTTTCACGAATGAATTTTGAAAAAGAATAAACATTTTCTTTATTCCCGGTTCTCTATGAATTCACTTCACTTATGAATCTTCGGCATTCATGCAGACGTGGATGAATCAGGATTTAGGAAATCCTGCTAGGAAATAAGTCAATCCCACCATAACATTTCATATGTACGACACAGCAGAACAGAAATCACCAGTTTGGAAGAGGGAACCATATAACCTTAATAGTACTCTTGGTGGGAGATGTGGATTTCTCTTGCTAAAACATATTATGCTATTTTCCAATTTTGCATCCTATTGGATTTAAATGCATCATGAAAATTACCATCTTCTTCACATTTCCGTCCTTTATAAATTATCACACAATTAAAAGTGTGATAATTCCAATGATACTATTATAACTCATTAGTAACAAGGGAATATAGTACGTTTGGAGTACCAGAATTTTTTGTTACATCCATTTATAACAGATTCTAAATAAGATCAACTCTTTTTGTTCTCTCTGACTTGGCTAGGCATTAAGAATGAGATATTTAATGCTTTATTCAAACCAATGATATTTAATACAACATAAATGGTTGTTTAAATTATTTTTTCTGATGTATAATGAGTTTTATATGCAGTGTCCTCACCTGGTTAAATAACCACTTAGAATGTACGTTTTATGTTTTGCATATTCAATACGTGTCTGTCGTTTTTGATTGCTATGTGTTTTTACATAAATCAGAAACTATATTGAGAACAATTACTTTAGTTTTCAGAGGCTTGATTTAAAACTGTTAAATGACTGAAGTACAATATGTTATTTCTTGCCTTGCCATTATGTTGGTCCCTTAGTCTTAGTTTTATTTCCACTTACTTAACTTTCCTAAGGCAAAAACCATACCTGACCATAATGATAAATGATTATAATAACAGTAATTTTAAAACAAGCCAGCAAAGAAACAAGAGCTTTTCAATCATTATTAAAATATAATTTTGCCATGGCATTTAAGAGTGTTTTGCCAAACGTTAAACATGTTATTTTTTCAGATAGCTGTGAAACTAATGCTATTAAATCAGTAAATAAGTCAATATTCTCTAGACTGTCTATGAAAAGAAGCATGTAATAATGTCTTAAATAGCTGAAAAGTCATCATCATGTCTCTCGTTCCAAGCAATAATACTCTTCACAAGATGATCTGAAACAGTTATATTACCTTATCAAGTTCTATGATGAAATTCGGGTCTAACAAGGTTCCGTCATTATGCTCATGGTCAACTTCATACATGTTATAAGATGGATTTCCAATTTCTACATTCATCCCTCCATTCATTATAGGTTGCCTTCTAATGGTTTTCGCCCTGAAAGTATTTATAATAAAGATGTATTATTTATTAAAACATATTGTAGAATCAAAGATTCAACCTTTACTTGAAATGAAATAAAAAAGTTGTGCTTTAACTACAGAGCTCCAGCTTTAATTTGAGGGCATTGGCATTCTAATCAGGTGAAGGATGTAGGAATTACAATGATTACTATATGTGCCTCACATTTTTTAAGGGACCAAAAATAATGGGGCTATCGACTAAAAAGCTATTTAATGGACAGGGTGGGCTTATGCCTCATTATTTCACCATCAATTAAGCAGGTCTGGAGCTGATTCTAGGTGTGACATTTGCAAATCCAAAGAGCTGAGACCCAAATCTCTCAACTTTTGTTCTTATATGTGACATGCATTTATCAGTGTGGCAACAAAATTATAACTTACCTCCTTTTTCTTTTACATAGCAGGAGCCCGATAACCAATGTTGTTATCAGAGTGACTAGTAGAACCAAAGGCACAATAATTGCAATGCTCCCTGTGGAACAAAAAATAATATTAATATTAGCAACAAAATAATTTCTTATTATTGTAGATAGTTTAAGAATCATTTTAATATTCTATAACTCACTGTAGAGATTAAAAAATATAAAAATCCCAAATCTATTTCTGCTGAATGCATGTAGATTGAATACTTGGATGACCTGTATCCTGGAAAGTATGAAAGTATTGAACGAAATTGGTTTGTGACCCAGTTTTTACAGCTTATGATGGATGGATTTTTTATTGACTGACATTGTGCCCAGAGAAGAGGAGGCCATGTTGCAGAAGCTGCATGGCTTCTATGGCAACAATCAAATATTGCCAGTAGCTTACAGCTTTACACTGGCTCCTTTATATATGGTTTTTATATTTGCAGAATTACTTCCAAATTATTTAGGACTGGTGTTGGGAACTGATTATCCATCACCAGGTCACAAAACCAGAATGAATACAACATATCTTCCTTTTCAGTACCTTCCCCAGTTACTGAAAAGTGTGTTGTATGCATTCTGGTGTTGTGAACTGCTTATGATGAATAACAAAATAAACATTTGTTGATGGATAACAAGGGGTAAATGAATTTGACATTTGACATTGTGCATTGTTTTTGTTGACTGACACTTAATCATAACTTCCCAGCTCTGGAGTGGAGTAATAATAAAAGATAATTACATTATCAGCATAAAGAGATACTTGCAAAATCTGACTAATGCTGTCCAAATAGTTCTTAAATACAATTTGCTAATGATGAGCCCAACTAGAAGCCCTAGTATGGAGAAATGTGGCTTCCTTTTCCTATTATAGTTAGTGTATAAAAACAATTCCTCTCTAGCAGAGATATGAGTACTTTTACATCTACATATTTCTCAGTAATAATGACTATTGAATCAGCAACTTGCTCACATTAAGCTTTAAGTTCAGCAATACGTTTCCAGTAATTGTGTTTGCTAATTTAAGATACTTACTTGAACCAGAATTGTCAGACTTGCTACTCTTGGGAGCTGGCCTCTCACACTGCTTTCCTGACCAGTTGGCTGAACATCTACAAAGATCCAATTAAACAGTGAAATTAATGGAAGCCAGCTGTTAGCTAACTAACCTGCTAAACAGTATGTCATAAAAACTCTAAAACGGGACATTCACATGAAAAAAGGCAAACTATTCAGACTTTTTTTTTACAAATTAGTTTCAAACTTTTGTAAAATGTACAATCACATTAATGTTAAAACATTATACTAAATTAAATTTCATGTTAAAAAATCTGATTGCAAGACAAATTGCAATATTCTCCACTATTATCTCATATAATAGTCTACATTGAATGTCATTTTTATATGTTCTTCCACTAGATGTCCTAATCACATAATAATTACATTATCCAATCCAAATATTATGATATGGTCCTTAGCTACAATAATTATTGTCTTAAATGACTTGAGGTTTAGGGGCTGATTCAACCCTGCGTCTCCGCCAGCCAGGCTAGCATGCGCAGATCGTACCTCTGCAACTCCGCCATATGAGCTTTCAGCAGGGCTTAGCCCTGCTTATTAGAAGCACACCATGTCCAGGCATGGTGTAGGCTGTGCGTAGTGGCGTAGAGGCAGGTAATGTGCTATGGACAATTACCAAACTCATTAAGTTTTAAAAAAAGTAAAAAAAAATAATAATAAAAAGATGTTTATAAAATTAAATATGTGCATGTGTTTTTTTTATTTTTAATAAAATTAATTATTTTTTTAAACTATCAATTCACTCATAAAAGCCGTCAGTAAGTGTCGTCTTTTATGACCGCAGAGATTGCTGAGAGTACACATTAGCAGAGGATCCTGATACAGCAGCCGGAGCCTCAGCACTATTAACACAAGCACATGGATGAGGGGCATATGGCCTGCCGCTCTTCCTGTGCTCGATTCTTTTGCAGAAAATCAGCTCCTTAGTTACCAAAGCTTGTTATAAAGTTATTTACTAAATTGATGTTCAACTATTATTTTCTGTGATCTATTGGAGACATTAATAAATAGTTTTTGAACTTTGTTTTAAGTTAAAAATAAATAATAATTTAAAGGACACATATGTCCTTCATCTCATTATATGCTAGGAATGAACTGATCTATCTTCAGACAGCTATGATTAATGGTCAGACAGATACAAATACCGCCATGACTGCACTAATGCTTTGCAGCACACAAGTTGTCCTGCCAGTGACAATGGTAATCTTCTGAATTGATGCGCCACCTAGCTGTTACTTTTGGAACTGAAGCTTTTCAGAGTTACTGACAGCATGGTACAAAAGCATATTAGCATGCTTTAGGATAAATCCAACACCTTAGCAGTATTTTAGAAATGTCACATCTGTATGAGGAGATAGCTATGATTATCGATCAGTCTGTTTGTCTATAGCCATTTAGTGCCACCAGATCAATGAAGCCATACACTAGTCTAAGATGTGATTTATTTTTTATTTCTTACATCAAACCCACTTACTCCTAGTGTATCATATTTATTTGAAAAGTCATATTTATGAAATGTAATCATTGGAGTTTTGTCTTTTTTTGTGACAATTTATACAGGACAGACAAGGGCCTATGTGTCTTGTATAGCAACAATTTTAAGTAAGTAGGTTGGCTTAAAATCTAGAAATCAGATCGAGGCTGAAACAAAAGGGTAATTTTCCAATGCATATGGACTAGATTACGTACTATTGAAGTGAAGTTACGAATGGGTAAAACCATGTTGAATTGCAGGGGAGGTAAATTTAATTAGTTGCAACAGTATTAGAGGTAAGCGATGATGTTTCCTAGCTCAAGTCTAACAACAGTGTAATGGTAACGCTGGTCAGTGTCAGTCAGATCAGATCTGGTCAGTCAGATCTGTGTATCATGCAGTATTCTCCCTGCATGAAAACACTAACATTCATTTTACTTCCCTTGCAATTCAACATTATTTTACCTACTTGTTACTTTATGTTCTTAAGTTCAATAGTACGTAAATCTGGGTATGGTCCATGGATCAAAGTACAGATTAATTCTGACTTCTCTACTGGAAGTGTTTTTATAAGCTTTATTTTAACAATGAATATTTATATTTTGGTTAGTAATTTTAAAGATTATTTTGCATTTTTATCTTTTTTAAGAAAATTGTTTTTCAACACTTGAAGGTGTCCAAACTGTCCTGCATACAATTTCTGTATATCATTTGGTTTAGTTTATTATGAAAGGAACATGAAACTAAGTAATACCTACATCAGCTTATAATTGTGGAAACACAGAATTTGATGGTGGATGGGTTCTTGGCCCACCCACTGCGGTAGTTTTTCATTGTTTTTTTAAAACCATAATGACCCTAGACAATATTTGATCTTCAATTTCTTTTTTTTTTTTTTTACAGTTTAGGATATCTGTTTGTTTATCTCAAGCCTATTTAAATTTTTCTACTATAAAATGGTCCTTTAAAAAATGTACAAAATTTGAGGCATTCTATAATTTAAAAGTAAAGGGCAGATTCATATTTAGAATTTAAATATAGATAGATAGATAAGTAAAAAATACTATAAAAATGGCTTTCAATTTAGAAAATGTGATGCCTCCTATATTTAAAGTATAAAGGTCAGATTCAGATTTAAAATACAAAATAAAACAAAAATAAGTAACTTTTGTAGTAGAGAAACCTTTTTTGGTTTTAAATCACCCTTACCTCTTTATATGCAGGCAAATACAAGATACTGAGCAGTTTCAAATTTGCAATATGGTACCAAAAGACTCCTGACATTTTTGGTAATAGCCAAACCACTCAAGAACCAAATGCAGCCATAAAATGTGATGGTTTATAATTAAATGACATGAAAAAAACTGACAATTTAATTTTTTTGTCATTAAACGACAAATCTTACTGGTGAAATTTTAGAACATGTAGTGACCCTTCTTGCAGAAGTATAACACCAATGCCAAGTTTTATTACTATACAGCTTGCATATTTCATTTAGGTTGACATTTGAATAACATGTTTAAGTGAATATAAAGTTTAAATATATATTAATGATGTTGTAAGTGAAGAGAACATGTGAGATTAAATAGACTGATAATACTGTATTGCCGTTGGCTTACTCCATAGTGGCTGTCATATGGGATACAACAGAAGCTTAATGATATGGATGTCTACTTAACTGTATCTGGACAACATACAGTACTATTGTCACTGTTAATCAATGTTCAAATTATTGTTTTTAATTCTTTATTTTACTTGAATTCCAGCAGTTATGACACACACTTTTAAATGGAACTAATATAATGCAGGTTTGTACAGCATATTCAGCAGATAAACTCTCCTGAATGTCTTCACCTCTTTGGAAGGGAATTGCATTGTAGTGTGTTTCCCTAGGTTCACCTAGGACTTTCACTTCATAAGTAGAGATTGCTGTGGCAAAGTCTTCAAGGAAGATCCACTATGATGGAAGTTGGTTGCTAGTCTGATCTAAGAATGTCATAATGAGTTGAGGAAAAGCAAAGCTTTTCCCGTGGGGGTGAATAAGCATACAAAAGGCATCAGATGAGACTTAAGGAAACCTTACAAATAACTATGTGTGATGCATATAATATAGTTGATGTCTGAGCAATTATTTGGCTCCAGACACAAAGGGGTTGATCCAGAGTTTGGGGTAGAAGGTAAGACAGGTGCAAGTGTAGAAATGAGTAAAACCAAATAATGAATGAATAAAACAAAGCTATGCAGTTTGTACAAAATAGTTTTTTATGCATACAATAACATTAAAGGGCTGACTCAATTCCGAGCGAAGATGGGAAACAGTTGGTCATGTGCTTTCCCATCAAATTTCGCTCATGTTTATATGCAGCTCTATGAGCCATGTGAAAAAAATGAGTGAGTGAGCAAAGATAATTGAATTGGACCTGTAAAATCATATTTCAGCATGGTTTTGCTCAGGACTACACTTGCACCTAAAACAAAGGTGTAAGTGAAACACTGTATCAGCCCCAAAGAGGATACTGGAAGTTTAAGATAGCCTACACTTTTAGGGATGACAGATTTAGAGATCGTATTTTGAGTTATGCAAATATTTAAGACTCCTGGGTAATCTTAGTGACCTGAAGCTGTTGTTAAAAGTATATAATTCAGAGAACAATATAATATAAAATTTCAAAAACATTGAGATAGAGATGAAAAAGAAAAAAGAAAATTATGTGTGTTATCTTAAACAAATAGAGCAATCAAAGTCTTAAAATGGCTATCCTCATTGGAGTAATGTAATTATGTAATCATGGGAAATTAGTTTAAGATTGCTTAGAATTTTAAAAAACAATATTATATATCTTTTTGCTCGTGTTTTATATATGTTTGACTGCTGAAACCACTGCACTTATTAATTATCCTTAATGTGTGAATGTGTCTGCAAGTGTGTGTGTGTGTGTGTGTGGAGTTTCATTTGTTTTTGTGAAAAATATATAAAATTAAAGAGTGAAAAAATGGTGCTATGTCCCAGATGCATTATGGGATAAAACTAGCATGTGTCATTTCATTGACATATATACAGAAGAGCATTGTACTGAATTTAGAATTAATAAATCAGACAAAAACTGGTTGAAAGTTACACCTCGGCATAACCATGTTGAATTGCAAAGTAAACTAATTTTAACTTTTGCAAACATCATTCCCTAACTTAGTCTAAAGTGTTGCAGTAGTTGTTCAGTATTTGTGTACAATATGCTAAATCAAAGTATTATCCCAGCATCCAAAAAATAAAATTAAACTGATTCCCTCTATAATTCAACAAAGTTTTTCCAGGTGTATATTTCCACTTGTTTTCCTCTTATTTACAATATCTTGTTCCAATGCAATGTCTTGTTGAATTTCAAAAGCAGTTTTGCGTTTATATTACCCAAAATATTTTTTCTTTTAATTTTCTATTTGCATAAAATGATATATCATACTGACGTATGCAATGATATATTTGTACACGTTTTTTTGACACATCATGAAAGAAGATTGTATCACAATAGAAATTTCATTGAAACAAAAAAAAGCACCAAACATTGTGTAAACCGCCCCAAAACTGAAATGAAAAATAAACACGTGGAAGATGTCAGGTTATTCATGGCTTCAAACAAGGCACCAAATGATCAACAAAAATGGTGTCAGACAAAACAGCGTTAAATGGAAGGTTAAACCTACTTGCATTTTGGCTCATTAAACGCTGTTAAAGTGCAAATTCCCTCATTCTGACAGTAGTAATCACAAGGGTTCATTTTCTGGTCACAGCGCTGACTTTTAAACCCCAAAGAGCATCTGTAGAATTTTAGTAAGACACAACTCCAATGAATAATCTGCCTTTTCCAATGTATTTTAATGAATTTTATCTCAGTAGAAAAAGTAAAGATGTATGAAACATTAAAAAGTTGTGTAAATGAGTTCAAATGCTCAAGAAAAATTCCACACTCCCAAATCCACACATTTGATGAACCTTTTTGTGCACTGAATCAATATAAAATATCAGATAAACCTTTTTTCTAGCCTATAGGCTGCATTCTGATAATATTGGTTTTGTGCACAGTAGACCCGTGATCTACTAGTATAATTTTCTATTCCTTTTTTTTTCTTTTTACATTTGGTGAATTGACTGTTGTACAAAAATGTAAATCGCCAGCATAAATTTTTTGTAGACAAGCAACTTTGTATTGCTTTCATTTCGTTTAATTTTGTACCTATAATACCTTTTTGTACAACAAGCAACTTGTTTTTTTTTAGCTATTGTTTTGGTAAAACTCCAGTTCTATTAACATCTTCTCTGTGGTTATTTTGTAGGTCACATTTCACAAAAGTCTGAAAGAATATGTTGCAGAATCACACAAAGATTGAATATCTGCTGTCAACAGTAATGCATTTACTCAACACCTTTCAAATGCCTTTCCTGAATCTTTGTTTAGATTGTTTTTTACACGTATGGCTTTTTATTTCTCCGCTGTACTCTTGACAAGAATGAGAGAGGTTGTTGGTCGATGTTGATACATTTAATGGGATAGGTATAAATGTAACGTAGTTAACATTGTTTCACCTTGATGCCCTTGCTTGCAATGGAGTCTAAATGGGAAAAAGGCAATTAGCCTTATGACCTTTTCATCCCTCTTCAAAGGTGAACCCCGCATAAAATATATGTTTACAGAATGTCTCATCTCTGATTAAACGTTTTGTTTGTAGAACAAGGAATAATGTGAACTGCAAATGGCTAGATAACCTGATGTGTACCCTAAGCAATATCTTGACTGATTTATTGATAATTGAATAAAGTGGAAAATATGTTCTAATGGATAACACAAATCATGTGTCATGTGTGTTTCCTAAAGATTTTAATTATAATCATTAGAAATTAAAATCACTTGAGCAACAGTTGTGTAAAGTTAGCTTGAAAGGTGACCACATAATGTGATAATGATATCATCATGTGGTCAAATTTGCTGTAAAATCTACGCAAACATTTTTTTGTTGAAGACATTCCTGGCTACACCTCTGGTCTCCATAGAAATGTACATATATCACACTTTATAACATTTCTAAACTACTGCCCTGCCGTTATGGCAACGTAACATGTAGACTTCGGGAAGTTTGTCATGAGGCTACATTAATGCGTATGATGTGTCCTTCTATTGACAATGGTTATCCTCTGCATTGATACGCCACCTAGCTGGTACTGTTGGAACTGCAGACAGCATGGCGTAAAAGCATGGTTTCGAGATAAATCAAGCACCATGGATGTATTTTGTAAATGTTATGTTAAGTGTCACATCTGCATTTGTCGAGTCATTCTGCCAAGCAACTGAAAATATGGCCAATGTCCAAATACATGTAAAGTATGTAGACGTATATTCCAGTGGTGTAGCTTATCAGAATTTGGATACGTTGTCTGAATTTTCAAAACCACTGTGCCACAAGTGCCGTCATTGAAGTGAAGAACCTTATTAAACCAGACCAGATTTGATTGTAAATGGAAGAAAATTGGAACGAATGACGATCTCCGTCTCCCTTAATGCTCGTTGCATCTTCATGTGACCCAAAAGCACAAGAAATAGTGCTTGCAATGATCTGCTATCATCAAGATTGTGACGTCAAACTAGAAAATGATAATGTGTAAATTTTTTCAATTTGTATTAATGGGCTCATTTATGTTAGTGTGCTAGCGTGTGCCTATGCCAACCAATCACTAGCAGCCAATGTTTACATTTCCTTTAAAGCATTTTTTGGCTATTAATTACTTTGTGATCATTAATGGATTTTAAGATTTTATAAAATCCTGTTCATTTGGATTGTACTAATTGCAAAAAAACAATATGGATTTATAGTGGGTATTCATTTTAACCCGATTACCTAAATAAAGCAGTATTAGCATTTCATTCTAGGAGATAAAAACCGCTGCATTGTATTTATTTCTAACATTCTACATCTCGTGTTGACATTCAGTGCTCTCACTGACGAGTTACAAAGCAGAAGGTGAAGAGAGAATTGTAACAGCATTGCCCTCCTATATTAACAACACTCGCAGTCACTGTATTGTCAAGAGATACATTGTCACAAATGATACTCACACACAGACAGGTATGTTTGTCTCCGGGTCTAGCCGACAAGTGCCCCCATTATAACAGTACCCGTCACACAACTGACAGCTGCTGGAGATCTTTCCGTTGCTGCAGCTGCGATAAAGGAAAAATCATTTGAAAATGTGAGATGTAATTATTCCTTTAATTTTACCAGCTGATCTAAGATTTGCAAGTAAACATTTTAATGCCATCTCATGTAAAGAATCAGCAGAATG
The DNA here is from genome assembly GCA_016617825.1 of Platyplectrum ornatum. Lineage (NCBI taxonomy): Eukaryota > Metazoa > Chordata > Amphibia > Anura > Limnodynastidae > Platyplectrum > Platyplectrum ornatum. The sequence goes on along the minus strand of JABWIB010000087.1, from coordinate 96,423 downwards.
TGAAAACACTATCTCTGACAGGTCAGCCTTAGGCGACAATTTCTTACACAGCATGACAGCAAGCATATTTTTTTCTTTCCCTCTTAGGCTATTATATTTGCAAACCGTTAGTTCAGATAAACAAAGCAAGGCTAACATTTACTTATGCACTGCAAATATCTAGCAGAGATGCTCAAGAGACGAGCAGCCAGGATTTGTAGCTCCTATCTCGCTTTGTATGCAATGCGGCAGCCAAGCAAACTGCTAACATGGAAGAAAAATTAATTTAAAGATTTCATCTTTCCATTCTACCTAAACATATCCAGTTGAAGCTGTTGTTTCTGTCACAATGTCAGCAAAGCCACTGCCTTATGTTACAGGGGATTAAACACCTTTAAAAGTTGATGGCACATGGATGTCAATCGCTCCGATAACAGTCTAGTTTCTTTGCTTGTTGGCGAAAAGATAGATTTTGTCCATGCTACACTTGCCTTTGCATACAACAGTAGTTTGGTAAGTAAAAGTATAAGTATTGCTAGTACACAACTATAAATTGGCCAGGATTTCACCCACCATGGGTTCCTGACATTTGCCGATTCAAGGGTCATAAATGGGTCTACTACAGGGGTGACCAAACTTGACAATCTACCAATCAATGATCTATGCTTCGAGGTCTCCTCAAAGAATCACAGGTGAAATAATTTTTACAAACAGTGGATCTTTAAAAAGTTTTAGCTACCACAGATGGGCTTCAACAGGAGGACCTGGGAACATGAACACGTTGGTAGATCACAAAAACTGACTCTGGCCACCCTTTCTATTCCTTTTCTATTTCTAGGGGTCAGAAATAGAAGGCAAGGTTGGGATAACTTGCAGATGAGGCTACTCCCCCCATACATACAGGAGACCACTATCCCATACATACAGGAGACACCAACTCATTTTCCGCTTCCTGGATCCAACCCTATGTGATAATAGTTTCTACAGGGAAAGACGACCTGTGGCTTTCCAGGGAATGTCAAACCATGGGCCTCAGCATGCTCTGCCAGGTGTTATTGGAGTAACCTAGGACTAGTTTCACAACACCTGGAAAGCCAAGAGTTGCCACTGTCTGGACTACAACAGAGCCGGCTGTACTGTGTTGCTTCCAGCATTTTACTCTGACCCGCAGCGTGCGCGCTATACTGTGTAAACAGCAGGCGATGGTAGCACGAAGATCCCAGTGCCTGCAGGATGAAAGTGATTTTCTTGTGTTTTACTGAACACAAAGAGCAACAGGAGGAACAGCTCATGCAGGGAGCCATTACTTTTTTTGTTATATGAGTTTTCCAGTAACCAATGAAAAAGAAATACATAAGATGAATGATTGTCGTGTCCTTTTTTTACCCGACCCCCGGCCTTCTTTTCTTCAACTCTGACACGGCAGGAGCATTAAAGATTTTTCTTTCCCTGTTCGAAACTCTGATCTATTTTGCCTCCAAGATATTTCATGTTAGTCTAAGCTTATAAGTGGATGTTCATTATTAGAAGCGTCTCTGTGTTCTGTCACATTAAAGGTTTGCTTTGGTTTTCTAATCGGGGAATTATATGGAATTAACAATTCATCAGAAATCTCATTGACTGATTTGTGCGAATTATTCTTTATTTGTCTTCACTGTAGACTGTATATTCTGTGAATAACACTGCAGCGGATCCACAGCTGATGCTTTTCCCTATTCTGGGCATATTTAGGCAGGGTTTGTTGCATTTAGCTTTTGCGCAGACATCTGTGCGACCAGATTGACATGCAATTCACGGGTTGTGTTCTCCAGTAGGACAATACATACCAGGATTGCTGACTTATGATTTCTCCCTCCGAGGAGAACACAGAACCCTGTAGCTTAGGTGTTGGGAAGAGGGAGTGATTTATGCAAATCATGCCTGAAGCCTGGCCCCCTAAATGACAATTTGTGCACAATAGCTATTGATTAAGTGCCGCCCATAACAGTACTGATCGGGACCGAGGTAGTTATTTAGGTGATCTTCCAAGATCCCAGGAGATCTGCCTACTCTCCTGGGATTCTGGGAGAACTACACAGGGAGTCTCGCATGTAGGAAAGTAGTTTGTGGTATGTTCACGCAAATGTACAAATCCTGCACTCGGAATTTGAGATGTTTAAATTCAGTTCATTACTTATGGACTTTATGGTGCTCATGCAGTGGCATACACAAAGCCGCACACATTAAGAATCCTATACATCAAAGTACATACCTTGGACTGGCTACATGGAATTGTGTTCATGCATAAGGAGGCCACTCCTCCCATACAGAGGAGAATTCGCACTGGGGACCCTACTTCTGCTTAAATCAATACATTGCTGTAGTCTGGATTGTAATATACGAGCTGAAGACAGCCCTCACTGTACATATTAAATTCCTTCTACCACCTTTGTGCATACTTTGCGTATGTTCACTGACGCCCCCCCTCTGACTGCTACGTAAAACAAGTACATTACATAATTTAAGTAGTGGTCGCAGAGTAGAATGTCTATGTATCAAGTTTTCCCACAGTCTGGACATTCGGTATGTACCGAATACAAGTTTACATTATTTATTTATCCAAACATGAAAATTATTCATTTTATTTATTTATTTTTTAAGATCAATGTTAAGTGTAATTTCCAACAACCATGTGATCAGATAACCAAGCAAAACTTTTGGATAGATTGCAAGGTTTAAATATAAAATATGTGAAATCCTCAAAATGGCCATACACTATAAGATAAATTGTACTAATCAAAAGATTTTTCAAGAGTGGGTAAAACCATGTTGAATTGCAGGGGGGGAGGTAAAATTAATGTCAGTGTGTGCATGCAGGGAGAATACTTTATTGTTGCATGTTGCACACAGATACTGACCAGCGTTACTGTTACACTGTTATTACACTTGGGCTGGAAACATCATCTCTCAACTCTAATACTGATTGCAACTAATTCAAGTTGCCTCCCCTGCAATTTAACATGGTTTTGCCCACTCTTCTTTTGATTGGAACAATTTATCTTATAGTGTATGGCCAGTTTAACGATTAACAATAAAACAACTAAGCAAACTTTTTAAAGATCTCAATAAACTCAATAGTCCCCATATGCTGCTTTGTGACAGATGAATATTCAGAGAAATTATATAACCTGCTTAATACATTTCCTTTCCTTGCATTACAAATTGGAAATGCATTAATTCCATGTGAGCTCAGAATGCTGAATATTTAAATTCTGAATAAAAATCCTGTAGCCGAGACTTGAAACGCACAGGCGTACTGGGGGATGGTAAAGGTGCAGACTTTCAATGCACTTTCCAATCGACAAACTTAAAAGCATCACAGGATAGGGTCTGTGTGACTGCTACAGGGCTTCAGAGGAGACCTATGGCACCCACCTGTAACATCAGCCCTAAGATGTTATCCACTGGTAAGACAGCACTCAGCTTAGAGTTAGTATAATGGTGGTCCTTGCTCGTAAGGATGGGGAGCATACACTGGGGAAAGGGTACTGCTAAGCTGTCAGCTGCTGGCAAATTATTACTGTTGAAGCCAAAACGCACCCCTGCTATTGAAACCGGCTTTCTCTATTACCCCCAACCTTGATTGTGCCTAATTATACAGACTTGTAAGTATGGTAAATGTGCAATAAGGATGTGGTCAGACACAAGAGAGACATTATATCGCCATTCAGAAAATGTGTAACTTGCAGATGCCTGGACTTGTTGTGAACCTACACACCCAATATACACATATACTGGTAATCATGATCTGTTGACTTACTTGCACAAGACGTCATTGCTGTTGTTATCTAAAATGCAGAGTCCACCCCGACACCTCAAACATTTGTCCACTTCACATTTCAATCCTTCGTATCTGGCGGGACACACACACTCTACGCGGCCATCGTCTGTGATCGTGCAGGATTCAGAGTTTACACAGTAATGGTGGCACACATCTAGAAAATAAAACAACGTGAAACAGGACTGATATTTCTTTTAAAATAATAATATAATTAATTCTTTACCTTTACATCCCCTATATATCATCACAAATAAGTTCTCACGGGCCAATTATCATTCAGATCCTTTTTACAAGCACAATTAAGACAGACCAACAGCTGACATTGTGACTCTCTTTGCCTAGAGTTAGGTACAACATTAGCAGGAATACCTAGGAATTGGATCTAGGCATCACGATATAATAACTACCGGTATATATATATATATATATATATATATATATATGATTGGTGTATAGGGAGAGGAATTAATATTAGAAAGAGTGAAGAAGTGATGTGTTCACTACTGTGTCCAGAAGTACTGTGTCCATCAGTACATTATAGACAGTGAAAAGAAGACTAAACTTCAAAGGCGAGCGCTTATTAAAAAGTCTTTCACTAATTGATTGCTGTGTAGAGCATTAGTCGCAGCACAATGATATGGAGAGTATACACCCAAAAAGAAAGCAATCATTAAATATATTCTTAGTTGATCCTAGAAAACTCCTTATATATGACAAAGAAATTATTATATAATAAAATATTTAAATCTTAATATAAGCACTTAATAAATCAACCTTAGAGTGAATTGTATCTAATCACTGATTATAACATGTACTAGTAGACAACAAACATTTTATAAAAAAAAACTCAATAAACATTCCAATAAAAAAACGCAAGTAAAATGATTTGCCTCAAGCCTTCTCCCATTTACAATGTCTCTTTTACATTTCTTATATACACATGGGGGTATATTTACTAAGCGGTGAGATTGCAGTGAGATTGAAAAGTGGGGAAGTTGCCCATGGCAACCAATCAGATTTGAGTTCACATTCTCCAGAGTGTAGAATGAAACTGAGAGCTTGAATCTGATTGGTTGCTAAATATACCCCACTAAATATACCCCATAAATGTAAAAGTTACATGACTGACTACTTACGGTATTGGCATCTGTCGCCTGTATATTCATTAAGGCAGTGACATAAAGGCTGATTGCCAGATGAGACGCTACATGAGCCACCATTTTGACAAACGTTGTCACAGACCTTTTTACCACACGTAGGACCCGTGTACCCCAAGGCACAGCTACAGGTTGGTTTTCCTGTAAAGGAAGAACTCAATCATTACAATTCTATCATTACAATACTGGAACGCTTTGCCGTTCACTATAAACCACAGCGGAGAGTTAAGAAATTCTTCTGGGATCTTGCCATAACTGCATACAATAAGATTTCTTAAACTTAGCCTCTTTATCCAAATGACTGTAATATGTATGTGCTCACTGCGCCAAATTATTCCTCTCGGTGATATGCCACCACTGAATATAGTAAATGTAAGATGTGCGAAGCGCGTGACCTTTCTTCAATTAAATTAACACCGCGAGAAAAAAAAAGTCCCAGTGCAAATTTTGGGAATAGATTTTCATCTAGCGCATATTTTGTTAGCTGGGTCAGCGCCATTCAACTTAACATAAAACATTAATAGACACCAATTGTTCTGGTGGAACTACAAGATAGATCATTTCTTCCATAGAATGTGCATTACAGAGCTCTGTATCTTGCCTGGAACATAAACCATATTACTATTTGTTTTTTTTTACAATACCATCGCTGTGTTGCGGGTTATCTTTGTACCAATTATTACACAATATCCTTTGGAATATCGCAGATTCTAAAAATAATGAAGCTACTAACGTCGTACATAATTCAGAACAAAAAAAGAAAGGGACATTTTTTTTTCTTTGCGAGTATTCTGCGAGGCAAAAAGTCATTCCAGAGATGGTAATAACATTACTGCTCATTACTGATGAAATCTTATTAATTTGGTTTGCTCAAGAAGTTTCTTGACTAAATCTAAAGTTTTAATTATGTCGCTCAGATGTGTGCTTTTAATTAACGGGTGACATTTTCCTGGTTCAATTATTGTAGTTCAATGCAACTGTCATAAACTTATAAATTTTAATTAAAACTGCCCCAAACCGGTTGCAAAATGTCCGTATAGGTATTTGCCAAGGGCGTAATGGGAGAGCAAATCAACAATAAGCGTCTGCCGGTGGGATTAACTGAGCAGTTTAACATTTGGGTGGGTATAATGAGTTGTTACGATGTACAATACATTGTTAAGATTTAGTGATATTAAACGGCATGAAATAAATATGGTACAGATCAGTTAATTAACATGCTCAACTTAGGCCAGCAATTCACGGTAAAAGACAAAGAACTCTCGCTGATACAACTGATTATTTCTCACTACAGGACACAAAGCATAATTGTCAAGAGAAATAAAACAGTTTGACGACAGTTACAAACATTGATCCTATCCTTCATGCAGGATGGGAGAGCAAATATTACTAAGTACACCCCTCTTATGTTGAACTGTTCTCTGTGGTTTTTTAAAGTGTATGGCCATGATACAGTGTAAACATGATTGGGGGGGATACCCTTTGGGCTGAAAGTGAAACCTGGGCAAAACCATGTTGAATTGCAGGGGGGGGGGGTAAAATGAATGTCAGTGTGTGCATGCAGGAAGAATACTTTATTGTTGCATGTTGCACACAGATACTGCAATGCAACATGGTTCTGCCCAGGTGTAACTTTACTCTCTTACTTTCAAGTTTAGATCTGCTCTCGAAAGGGCTGCCATTGACAACAGAACAATGACACAGGAAACAGAGGGTTCCACGACAGTGGGAGTTTCACAATTCCCGCAGCGACAATGGGAAAATATGTTGAATTCTTCCTCTAATCCACCCTTCCACTATCCTAACCATAACCCTCCATTCCCTACAGCATAACCCCAAAACTCCCCACTCTGCTGCCTAACCATGTCCTTCCCCTCTGATGCCTAACCCTAACTCTCCATTCATCACTGTCTAACTCAAACCTTCCCCTCCCCGTTTCCTAACCCTAAACTTTCCCTCCCTGCTGCCTAATCCTAACCTTTCCCACCCCACTGCCTAACCCTAACATTCCCTTCTGCCTAACCTTCTCATCCCCACTGCCTATCCCTAACCTTCCTCTAGCCAATGCCTAACCCTAACACTTCCCTGTGTCGGCTCCTCTATCAGCTATTGGAGTTGGCGTCATTATGAAATGTCAGAGTATGCCTTTCAGCATACTACTTCTTTCGTTTAAATAACTGTTGCCATACCGAGTATGTAAATACAGCCGGCAGTTAAATGCGCTGTCATACCAGCAACTGCATGCCACCTTGCACATATTGGAGGTTGGATGGAACGGGCATCTGGATCTAATCATCCTCTGATGCAATTAAGCCTCAATTGACCAAAAAACACAATAATAACCTAAAAAGAAATCAAGAACTTGAAATCAAGAAATCAGAACTTGAAATCAAGGGGCTTTAAACTACACCATCCAGGAAAGGAATTGGTGACCAAACCTGATCTGGTGATCTACCAACGGCCCATGTTTTCCAGGTCTCCATGTTTGAGCACAAGTGTGTTCATAACTCGTAACTATGTCACCTGAGATTCTCTGAGGAGAACATGGACCATTGGTAGATCATGAGGACAGGTTTGGCCACGACATATATAAATAATTCACAGAGAATTGGAACAGGGGTCCAAGCAAACCGCCTGCGTGCCCACCACACTCCTTTCCCGTAGTAAAGTCAGATGAAAGCACCAGTAACTGTATGTCCAAAAAATTTATAGTGCATACAATGAAATGCCTCGATAAGCTACCACAATACCATCTCACTTTCATCCCTCGGAATGGGATATCAGGTCCTGAGGCACTCGTACAGACACATGACATATCACTTGCTCAACAGGTCTAGAATCCTGCAGACCATGCAGTAACATTAATAATACATTATTCATGCTGTAGCGTGGCTGTCTCTTTGTGATTCATATGCCTGTCATAATTTGTCACCAGCATGTTATGCAGAAGTGATAAAACTCCCCACCACCTGTTATCTCACTCCCTCCAATGTATTTCCCTCTTACCATTCATCTGGATCAAAGAAACGTACACAGATTGCCGGATTGTGCTTCACAGACATTAAGAAAGTCTATTCGTAACAATTCTATTTTCATCTCTGCGCACAATAAAAAAAATCCTAATGCAGCTTAGAACGGACTATGAACAGCATTAAGTCAAGTCTTTAATTATTTAGCCAAATTGCTTGCAATATACGTCAGGCGGGGAAAATATATCTCCGTCATTCCATCAGCATCAATTATTAGGCTTAATAATTTGGAGCAAAATGAGGCTATGAAACGGGAACCATCGAGTAAACACAATATTGTACGGCTCGAGGAACAGGTCGTGTTGACACATAAATATTTACCCAGAACAGACGCAGAGCAATTGCCACCATTCAGGCAGTAATTACTGCAGTGGTTCATCTCACATCTTTCTCCAGAGAAGCTGGGCCAGCAGTGGCATCTCAGATCACCTTTCTCATTTATTATACATCTGCCTCCGTTTTCGCAAGTGAGTTTGCATAAGTCATCTGCATTGTCAGGGAGAGAGGCTGTGTCAATACTCCGAAACAAAAGTGAGGAGTCATCAAAAAGTAATTAAGGCAAATACTGGTACAGTAAAAGTTCTGCAGGATGGCTAAAAGCTACATGACATCATTTACTCCTATTGTTTTTGCCATAGCAATCGTTATAGGTAAAGAAAAAAGACAAAGGCTTACGAATGGGGAGCTATTAAGTGCAGTTGGTGGGCCTGTGCCATGAACCATACCAAGTTAAGTAACAATTTGCTCATAGTTACCATGGAGTTATTAAAGTAGGACAGTAGAAGTTTATGTATTGATATGTAAGATGTGGTTCACCACTGGATAGAGCCCTGTTTCCGACACAACATAGACAGCGAAACGGCAACAAGTAAGCAGCAACCCCGACAGAGGGGTCACCGGTTGTGGGAGTTTCATGTCGCCAGGTACGTTTTTCAAATTCTTTTCCTTCCACTACTGTAACCCTCCATTCCTAAAAGCACCAACCCTCCCATTTTCGGTATAATACTCTATTAATAAAAATGACTTTTGGAATAAATACTGTTGATAAAAGACAAAAAGGATGTCGATAAAAGAATACAGACGACATTTAGTCTGTATCTATGCTGAAATTTAGTCTGTATCTATGTTGAAAATGGAACATTCACAGCGTAGCAGCAAATGCATCCAGATATATTGTACCCTTTTTGGCCATTGGAACCACACACGCTCCCTCAGTTGGAAATGGGTTTAAAATCTGGTGACAATTAATTGCTCATTGTCTTTTTCTTTCCTTTTGTTTAAATTCCCTTTGGAAATACATATTGTCTGTATGTGTATACTCCCCTCAAAAGGGATCTTTTATGATGCTTTATGTAAACGGACTCAGTCTCCCATCTTTAGTAGATGGTATTACTTATGGTGTGTGACACTTTGTAACATATGTGAAATACCGCCCAGTTATCCCGGTAGCATGCTAATATGCTTTCACACCACGGTATTAGTAACTCTGATAAGTTGCACTTCCAACAGTAACAGCTAGGTGGCGTATCAATGCAGAAGATACCATTGTCACTGGCAGGACGACCTGTGCGCTGTTACACACTAGTGCAGCATGTCAAAACATTTCCAGAATTCTACATGTGGCACAGCCAGCCATATATACTGCAACATGTCGGCATTTTGGAAATGTTATAAAGTGTCACATTTGTAGCATTAATTTAATATTTTCAGTATACTAGATTCTGGTACAAACTGTTTAAAAGTTGTAATAATTAATTACATTTTTGATCATTTTACTAAATGCAGAAGCACATGGCAGTAAGCACTTTTACCCTACATCTGGATATCCAAAATGTAAAATAACAACTTTCAAATTGCTAGGCATAAAAAATATTAATTCCAATCCACGATTAGGGTATAATGAGCTCTAACCTGCATAATTTTGGTCTGAGCATGTCCCGTTAATCAGAACTTTTCCTTCTGAACACACGCACGATGCTCCGGTGGGGTTAAGTAGGCAGATAAACTCACACTTTAAATCCAAACATGGATTCGGTACTGTCAAAACAAAAAGAGGAGTTCAGTAGTCAAAATTCATTTAGTGGGGAATGGTAGAGCACAGTTGAGTCTTTTTATTAATTTTTTTTACTACACCTTTTTCATACAAAGAAATTGCCATTCACAGAATTATATATGTCGATCATTTTGTAAAACACATTACTGAGGATCTGCATGTTGAGATATGTGACTGTGCCTGTGTAGCTAGTTGTTTCTGTCAATGTTTACCCATAGTGCATCAGTCATTTTAGGCAAGAGATGCCACCATGAACAGAAGCCCTGCATGTGCTATGACCTGAACACTGCTGACTTTCTAACAATATCCACAGCACACACAGCCATAGGCATAGGCCACATAGGCGGCCGCCTAGGGCCTCGTGACTCAGGGAAGAGAACCTTCTACTAAAACTTTATTCAGATGGCGAGCCTTGGATTGCATCAATCCCTAAATCCTCACGTCCATCAATCAGATGGCCTAGAGCAAAGGTTCCCAACCTTTTCAATGCACCCTAGGAGACATTTTATATTTCTGTCGCCCCCTAAAATTTATTAAAGAGTACACAATACTGGAAATGAAAACAAATTACAAATGGCATGTTGTACGACTAATAGTAAAAAAAATAAAAAATATAAAAATAAATTGTGTGATGGTTGAACCTGATGGTCATTATCCAGTTTTGTTTGGTTTCGTCGACGTCAGTAATAATTGCAGATTGCCGTGTTCTGTAATGTGCAGCTTTTATGTATGTAGATTATTTTAGGGAAATAAAATCCCCAGAACAAATTGTTCAGACTGTGTGCTCTGTGAGCAATAACAGACAAACAGGATACACAGTGGAGGGTGCCGCCATCATGTAATTAATAAACATATATGTAGTGCGATAGTCGCTGCCCCTCTATGTGTTGTATGATCAGTCCATGGATCTCATTGGTGCACATGTGATTTGCATAAAAGCCGGGTGCGATTTGCATGAATATTGCCTGCAGCAGGCAAGATTCTGCAATGTGATGTGTGACTATGGGAGCACATCCCATTGTGCTCCCAGATGTTTGCGTCACATTCGCATAAGATTTCCTCAAGCATATAGACACTTTTTTGTTTGTGTGTCTATCTTTACATAGAGATATAAAATGTGACATGATATCACTTTAATACTTACAGTGCGGTTGTTTGTAATGATGTGCGATTAAGATACTTTTTGCCTTTTCCATGTTTAAGTTTAGATACTCCATAGCCCCGCTCCCAGACTTCTGTATCCTGAAAGCACCATTTTTAAGACCAGCTCCATAAATGTAATCCTCGAATATGTCTATTCTGTGCGGGTACATCAGTCCTTTGGGAGAGAAGGGGAAAAGAATTCAGCCAGCACTGTTTATTAGGAGCATAAAGGCAGACAGGGTTCTGACCAGAGTATGATGTATGTGGATGTTTGTTAAAATGTTTTACAACTTAGCTGTCACTCTACTTTGTTTTATAACTTCTATAACAAAATGCTGCATCAGACAGACAGACCTCCGAGGCCCAAACTTATATTTCTATGCCCGCGACAAGTTCTATATCAGGAGCAAAACTTCTGACAGAGGTTACCAGCAAAACATCCGAATGATGCCTAAATGTCATCGCCAGGCAAAAACTATGCTGTATAGCCCAATTTTAAAGCCATTAGGAGAAGTGGACTCCATTGTGCACATGGCATTTTGTTTTCTCATGTACCTTTTTATATTACTGTTCATATTTTTACATGTATGATATTTAAATAAAGTGGTGAACATTTTATTCGGTTGTAAACCATAACTGCACTTCATCTGCTGTTTACATTTAAGCCAATTCAATCTCCCGGGACTTGAACTGAGGCAATGATTTCATGTAAATCACTGCCTCAGACCCAAGCGGTATAATGATTGGAGGGCCTTGAGGCAAAAGCCATGTCTTTGATGCCCATGGGCCAGGGCTTCAAGCGTGATTTACATAAATCATTCCCCCTGCCAAACCCCCATGGTGACAAACTTTGCCGGGAGTTTGGTGACAAACTTTGCTACACTAACTCACTGGAACACTCCTAATGCTGCTGAGTGACTGGATCATACAGAACACTGAGCACTTTTACTATACAACCTGGATGCTCCATTGTATGATATATAGGATCATGACTGGATCATACAGAGCACTGAGCACTTTTACTATACAACCTGGCTGCTCCATTGTATGATATATAGGATCATGACTGGATCATAAAGAGCACTGTAGATAACATGATGTCACGTTAATAAATAAATAGTACATAATGTCAGTGGATTCGTTTACACGTGTCCAGATATTACCTTTATTGTGCGTATTTCATAAGAACAATCGTATTTATTTTAAATGCTTCGAGTCATGTTAAGGTTACATACCTTGCTTACTATTCGCAACCGTAATTAAGTCGGAGCCATCTAGCTTGCTGGATCCAATGATGGACAGCTCAAAGTCCGCCCAGTAAAGACGCTGGCCAAAGTGATCCACCGCCAGACCTATAAACACGCACAAAGCCAAGTCTCAGGCAACACAGCTGCATCATTGGGAAGCGATACAACTATGTAAAATACTGACAATGTAGGGGCAGATAAAATACATTTCAGGTCCCAGCAGGTTATTCACTATCCATTAAGTTATGCAAAGATCTATACAGCCAGCGAGCTTGTTGAGCAGTAAATTGCATTTGTTTTCCTTTTTCTGTTCTGAAAGAATTATTTTGCTTTTCATCTATGTGAGAAGCCAGTGAAGGCAGGCTCTTAATAATGAAACACAAGCTGTTTGTATTCCGTCGGATTTATACATTGCTAGCAGAATAGCGCAGTGTGAGGCTGAGTGTTCCGAAACTTTAAGCTGACATACATCCTAATAAGGGCTTCAGCTAAAATAAAGTCGTGGCCATCAACGTCAAGCCAGACGTGGCTTCGGGAAAACATTTGCTAAATTTTTGAAACACAATACAACACACATTCATGTAATAAATGAACAGAAAAACATTGATTGGTTTTCTTTCGATCGCAGCCATTATATTAGGATAGACCAGGGCCGCCATCAGGGGGGGATGCCCCCCCCAACCCCCCTGCAGTGGCTTGGCACCCTGTACTGGCGTGCCAGCCTCTGCCGGCAGCCTGCCTGCCCGGCCCTGGTCTGCCAGGGGTTGGCCGTCATGTGGGCGGCCCGGCCACCCTGGATTTTGTGAGTTCGGGCCCGGGTGATCCTGGTGGCAGCCCTGGGATAGACCTAGGTTCATTTCAAGCATAACAACATTCATCAACTATTTTACTTGCACAAATCCAGAAGGGACCTGTTTTATGGACAAATTCGGGGTGAACATTCTACAAGGGGAGTTCATTACTATGCTGGGAAGTTAGCAGAAGTCTGGTCCACTGGTCAACTTAATGCTACGTTCACATTGCCGGCCCGGGAATCACCAGGATTTTTAAAGCTGGGCAATTGCCAGGCTGACAGCTGCAACATCTGTTCACTGTTCCGAAATTTAGCAATTGACGATTCAGCTCAAAGCTATAAGTTGTTTAGTTTAATACATTGTACAGGAACTTGAAAACATTTTCCCTAACAAAAATGACATACTTATTCTGAAGAAACAAGGTCCCAAATACTTTTTACCCTACAGCAGTGGTTCCTAAACTGTGCGCTGCGGCTTCCAGGGGAGCCGTGATGCTTTCCCTCGGGTGCAGTGGCCAGAATGACATTGTAAGGGCTGGCAATGCAGATAAAAAGGTTGGCAGCCCTCACATTCTTCTTACAGTCTGTATGCACATAACACTGTGTAGGACCTACACATTATTATGGGCCTCCCGGGCGGCTTACACTTCAAGGTCCTGACTATCGGGATTCCTGAAGGGAGAATGTTTGAGAACCACTACCTACAGGCTTTTATGATTAAAGCAGGGCTCGAAGTGGGGATTGTAAGGTGGGGGTATGGCACCAAGCTCCGCCCCTTACATAAGCCTTGCCCCCTCTGGACCCGCAATTTTTTAAACTAAAGTTTGCCCCTCCAGTGCTGAGGGGACAGAGCTTAGAAAAGGGGGTGTGGCTTGGCGGGAGAAGTGCCAGTATGCCATACCGGCATATACCGGCCCACTTCGAGCCCTGGATGAAGGTATAATGAGACCTGTGTAATACTCTTTGTGTCATCATGTATTATACCGTTGCTGTATTATGCTGTGATCTTGTGTATCGTTTCTGCATGCATGCTAGCCAGCTTTTGGTACTTTGCAATTGATGTGTATTATGGGTATTGTGGGTGAGGCTGGTCTGTGTGCTCTCTTGGCTAAACATCTGGAAAGATTAGTGATACTCTCAGCATGGTGCAAGGCTTCAAGGACATTTATAACAAGTTTATGCAGACTTGGTGAAACCAGGCCTGGGATCGAGTTGACCTATGTTACCCTCCTGTTCTGATTTCCAGAGTCCAGATTTCTTATTACTACTTGTGTCCTTTCATTTGAAATACAACTTAAACTGAAATGTCACTTATTTAACATTTTGTTGAATTTTGTTGATCCTTATCATCCAGAGTAGCTTCTACCATTGGACTCGTTGGAGCCCTATTCATTACAAGGTCATGTCATATCAGTAGTGGCCAACTCGGTCCTTGTGATCTACACGCAGTCCATGTTTTCTAGATCTGCTCATAGAATCTCAGATGACATAATCACTACCAACTGTCTGTTAGTTATGAACACACCTGTGAACATGGAAACCTGGAAAACATGGACTGTTGGTAAACCATGAGGAACGGGTTTGGCCACCCCTGGTCTACATGAAGAATAGAGAAGAAATAGCCAGCTGCTTATTACCTTATAGACGTTATGCTAATACTTTTCAACATCAGAAGAACTATTCCTCTGCCACGCAGCCAGTAGCACATATTGTAGGTATTGCCATTGCATTATATTGCATATGGATCACAGTAATCGAACAAATGATGTCAAAATCAATAAGGCTCCTACCTTTATTATATAAAAGGTGTCCTAGAAAATACTTCTATAAAACTACATTGTTCCCTATGGTTAAGAAAAGAGATGGCTTCAATTTGAGGATTTCTTTTGATAGACCAGGTGTTCAAGGACTCGGAATCAATCAACCAAAACGCTATGATGCCAATAACCCTAAATCAATGTCAATAGGAAAAGCAATTGTCATAACTCCCTAAACTGCAGTTGTTTTCAATTCTATAAGCAGCAGGTGATTATCTGCACTGTCTGCTCAAGGACCATTTGCACCACAAGTGTCTTCTCTGCAGCTGACTACAAATACATATTTCCAGTCTGTAGTCACAAGTCAACAGAATCTCTTAAGGGAACATCAGATGTTGTGCTGAAGGCCATGATCTGTGTAGGTACGCAAAGTCTGGGCTCCTGGGGCTGGGTTCACTAATACACATAAATAGAAAGTTTGTGGATGTTTCCCGTATTGACCAGTCAGATTCTAGCTATCATGTACAAGATTAACTTGCATCTGATTGGTTAATATTGTTGATATTCACTGCATCAAAACCTAAACAATATGATTTAGATCCAACAATGTAGAGGCAGAGAAAATAGATCCGCAAACACACCCAGGCCCACATATCAGAAATTATATTGGTCACTATTAAAGGGACTCATTACTATTTTAATATTTTAAAGTCAATGTCTTGTCTGGGTAGTGACAAACTGAATAGCATTGTTTCATTAATTAGTTTATATATATATATATATATATATATATATATATATATATATATATATATGTAAAAGTCATCTTCATAGACAACTTAATCCTTTTCTGTATTCTTTCTGTTGGTAAAAGACAGCATTAAGCTGTCGAAGGTTGGCAAGTTATTTATAACTTCCCTGAATACTACGTCAATGGCTTCAGTAATACAGATATTCTGAGTGCCATAGAGGTCATGTGGGATACCTGTTGGCCTCAGCAAGTTCTTTTGTATTAAAATTCTCCTCAATGTACCATCCATGGCGGCCTCTTCTATATGTGAGTGATTTCCAATGACTGTCCAGTACATCATCCTAGAGGTGGGAGAATTCACAAAAGAGAAAATATTGGTATCGATATAACCAGCAATTATTCTAAAACATGTCGCAATGGTCTGTAATGGGTTTTTTACTAGTTTACAAAGCACACACTGAAAAGTGCATTATTGTAGTTCTGTTGTTCCTGTATATTTCCGAGGATATCATGTGCAATAATCCGAAAACTAATTGTCTTGCAGAATGTGAAATACCCTGAAGGTATATACTGCAGACGTGTGTCATTTGTTTTTCATTATATTTACAGTAAACCATCCATAGGCTCCAAGTAGCAGCGAACAATGTACCATAATTTGAAAATAAAATAAAATTTCACGTGTATAATGAAAAATAGTTGAATGAAGTAAATCCCATAGGCCATTGACTGTTTTTACTAATTATTATTATTATTATTATTATTAACGTTTATTTATAAGGCGCCACGCAGTTTCTGTAGCGCTGTCCAATTGAAACAATACAATTAGTAAGACAGCAAGGTTAGGCAGGGGTACATAGTGATTACACAGAGGTGGAGAATAATGTGAACTAGTGTGGGATGTGGAGTGACATGGAGCACAAAAGTAGAGATGGTCGGCTAGTCGAAGACCAGCGTCGTAGACCAATTGAGCCGAAAGTCCAGAGGTGTTTACAAGGGATGATGAAAGGGGGAAAGGAGGTTGGTATGTGTCCTTTTCCTGGGGTCACACCATTTAAGTTTTAAATGTTCCTTTAGAAAAAATGTACCTAAAAAAACATAACTTGACCAAGATTCTACTGAAATTAAATAATCCTTGAAGTTTAAAACCTCACTTCATCACAACAGGCCCTAATGTCCCCATAACAAACTATATAGCTCATTGACCAATACCCAATGTGGCAAAGAGATAAAGTGAAGATGAGGCTACTATATACTATACCTACAATATATAACACACTAAAGCCCAGTGTGTAGAATGAAAGTTCAGGGCTCTCTAAGATGCTGAGATTGCTATGCAAAAACATCTGGAGGTCTAAAGTGAAATGTGTGTATGCCCCTCCCCCTAGGAGCCTCACATACTGTATACGATACTACAATATTACTTGTACAAACCTAAATGCAGATAGTAGGAAGTGTTCTCACATGCCAAGACTATGCAATGACCAGCTAATATGCCTATTCAACGTATGCTGCCTCTTGAGACCTCTGAAGAGCTGTACACGTTACCAAAGACAGGAATTCTCTACCTTCATTAGGACCCGAAAGGAAACTGTAGCCCTATGACCTGATCCTTGATAAATAGCTCTGTTCTATATACTGTACTAAATCCTGATCCTACAAGTTTTGCTGCTGTTAAATAAGGATGAAACGTACCCTTTTTTGGGATTTACAGCAATTGCATATGGCTCTCCTGCTATGTTGGTGAGGAGCCGCGTGCAGTTGGGTCCATCTATTTGACCAACATTTATGGAGTATCTCAAGCTTGTCCAGTGCGTTGTGTAATAGCTGAACCAGTGCATGCGGGAGTGGTCAGTCCAGTAGATGCTTCCTGTTACCCAGTCCACAGCGATGTCCCTTGGCCTTTTAAATTCAGGACACTGAATGACAAATGTACAGTATTAATGATGCAGAAGTTCCATTGTACAAGTGCCCTCTGCACCCACAGTTGTTGGGCCATTGAAATTATGGGCCATATGTTCTGATAACAAAATCACACATACAACATCCACATCTAGAGAACTTAATACATAGTAAGATGTCTGCAATTACTTCTGAAACTGCATACATTCTCCCTGTCCATGCCCAAAAAGAAACACACGATAGTGTTCAGGCTTTAACAAGTAACATATGAGGTACTGTCTGCGTTTAAAGGAGCGTTATAAAGGATGAAGAGAGTTCCT
Organism: Platyplectrum ornatum; assembly: GCA_016617825.1. Classification (NCBI taxonomy): domain Eukaryota; kingdom Metazoa; phylum Chordata; class Amphibia; order Anura; family Limnodynastidae; genus Platyplectrum; species Platyplectrum ornatum. The sequence goes on along the minus strand of JABWIB010000087.1, from coordinate 78,475 downwards.
CCTGGGACAAACAAAAAAAATACACTGCTTAAGGAGTGGGGCCTTGGCCGTAATTGATGTCTACACCAATGTCAGACTGTTGTAGTAGCTTTCAACCTTGCAAACAATTCACTTATGATATGGAACTGTTGCTTATGATTTTCTCTGGCTGCGTAGCTAAATTGATCAATCACTATCCTTGACTGCCATGTGATCTAGGCCTAAATTCACTAAGCGGGGATTTTGCTGGGGAATTGAAAAGTGGGGATTTTGCCCATAGCAACCAATCAGATTCGAGCTCTCAGTTTAATTTTACATACTGGAGAATGTGAGCTCGAATCTGATTGGTTGCTATGGGCAAAATCCCCGCTTATTGAATTTAGGCCCTAGACTTGTGTTTGGCCTTGAAAGATTTGTTATGTGCACAGGGTTTTACCCTTTTTGTGTTCTCTTCTATATTGAGGGCCGAATGCAGGTTTCGTAACAATACCCAACGCACAGGCATGCGCTCTGCAGGACATCATGCCGGACCTGTTCCCCTGAACACCTAAACTATGAATGGTGGGTGAGAGGTTATATTTAAATGAAGGACGGGAGTTGGTTTAGGGAATATTTGTGCAGATAAAGGTTGATTGGACCACTGATTAAACCAAGTGATAAAAGGTAACGGTATAGCACCGAAAGAGGGTAGTGACAGGGGAGTTCACTCTGTTTGCGGAGAGAGCAGGATCTGGCTCTAAGTGGTAGTCATATAAAAGTAATTATTTAAAACTAGACTCATTATAGACCCCACATTAAATCATACTGTCTTTAACATATAGTTGGAGTTAGGCAAAACCCTCATACAGAGTCTCCAATGCAATAACTCACAATTAAACCGCTTTTGGTGTCTTTGCCTCCTCGGCCTTGGAAAGTATTATAGAAAATGCCTCCTGGGTTGAACTGGGTGCTCCATATAATCATGTTGCCTTGAAGGTACATGTCTGTGCCTGTGATCCGGGAGTTGTGTGCTATGCGGGAGATTTGCTGCTGCTCCGGGTTGCGCCCAAAGGGATATCTGAAAGCGAAGACCTCGGTGTCATTGGTCACGTAGAGGACTTGTTCTTCAGAGTCTGAAATAATACAACAAATTCATTTATTGGACGTCAGTGCTGAACCTATTAAAGCTTCCTATTGCTATATTCAGAACATTCCCCTTTCATTAAAACTTTAAAACATAATACTTCTATCTTCTTTTCTATATTAGGCCACACCAGATTATTATTTTATATTATATTTTAATATTTCTATTAAATTGGAATTTTCGCATTTATTAAAATAACCTTTCAGTAAAAATGGTAACAAAAGTAGCACCCATATCACTAGAAGAATCATTCCATCAATGTAATGACTGCACTGATTACTTATCATTCAGATGTAATAGCTTCCATTCACCTTTGACGATGCAACTGTTGTCTCTTTGTAGAAAGTTTCGGTCACATGAGCATCTGTAAGACCCCTTTAAGTTGGTGCAGTGATGGGAGCAGTTCCTAAAGAGTAAGCACTCATTGATGTCTGCAACACACAGATAATAAAAGTAAATAGTATCATTGATGTCAATGCGGAGTCAAACATTCTGCAGCCTCTAAGCAGTTAGAATAAAACAAAGGAAATTAAGAATCCCTCGAAACCCACAAATCCAAGACGTTACATTAACCTTTACACCTGCATTTTGACGTTAAAAACGTATATAATTTCCATTGCATATTTATTTCAAATTAATTCTCTGAAATAATCCTCACTCCTCTGGGTTGTGGACCATGGTTGAAATTTCAAGCAAAGGCCAGATTCAGACTTAAGGCACTATTTACTTACTCACAGCTTACTCACGAGTGGGTAAAACCATGTTGAATTGCAGGGGGAGGTAAAATGAATGTCAGTGT
>JABWIB010000087.1:42577-53280 GCA_016617825.1 Platyplectrum ornatum | reverse complement strand
TATATACTCGAGTATAAGCCAACCCAAATATAAGCCGAGGCACCTAATTTCACCTGAAAGAACTGGGATATCATATTTCCATCATACAGAACAATGACTCAAAGTATAGGCCGAGAGAGGCACTTTCAGCAAAAAAAAAATGTGCTGAAGACTAGGCTTATACTCGAGTATATACAGTAAGTGTTCCCACTTTCCTTCTATGTACTGGATTGAGACGTATGTAAAATTGATCTTAGAAGTGAGTGGGTAAAATCATGTTGAATTGCAGGGGAGGTAAATGTCATTAATTGTAAACAGTGTTAGAGTTGAGAGATGATGTTTCCAGCCCAAGTGTAATAACAGTGTAACAGTAACGCTGCAATTCAACATAGTTTTACCCACTCACTCATAACTTGCATACAAGTTCAATAGTAATAATAGTCAAGTCTGGATTTGGTCCTTAGATATAAAGCCGTTGAGCAACTTTGGATTTTTGACAGTAGCCCATAAGCCTTTAGTACCATAAGTGGTACTTTTCTTAAAACAATCCATATTAAATGCAGTTACTCTAGCTCAAGACTAACTCAAAAACACAAGTTCTGTGGATCTCCAGACCTCTGTGTGTAAGGACTATGCATAGGGATGCCTCCAGTCCAGGATTTTATTTAGCCTGTAGGAGGAACCCACTATAACTATCTAGTGCCATCCCATATATATTACAGTATATTGTATATTCCTTGACAGGATCCTAATATCCCCAAAACGTACTTTATATATTGTGTCTACTCCAGACCTTTATATTACGGGGCAGAAGAAGATGCAATATATATAATACATATTAAATATAAAGAAGAAGGGTATAGCACATACTATAATATATGAGTGATATATTAATGTTTTTGAAATTACATTATAAAAAACGATATGACTACTATATACCCAAATATATATTATAATTTGCACCATTACCTGACACCTAATATACCTTAGAAATATGTACTTATATATAGTGCACTATCTCTACGACTTTTCAATATCATACATGCTTTATAAACCCCCTTTTAAAAATCCTACATTTGCCACGGAAAATTAACCCTGAGTTTTAAAATTAACCCTGTGCTAACCAATATTCCATCACTGCTCTGATGCTTCAGTGTAACCATGAGGGCTCAACCTTAATCAAGAGAACAGAGCATGTACTGCAGTAGGATGGACCAATATCAATAATTCCTCCCTATACATTGATAAGGGTCCTGGAATTGTTATGTCTCCCTGGATAATTATTACTGATTGACATTGCATTCTCTACTCACCTCATCAGAGCCATCAGCGCAGTCATATTCCCCGTTACACCTCAGATATGCCGATATGCAGCCACCACTTCCACAAACGTATTCACTGGACGAACAGGTTGGGGAGGCTATTAAAAAAATTTAAAAAGCGAGTATTAAAACAATTGCCATAACAAACATAAAATAAAATAAAAGCATAAAAAATAAAATAAAAGCATAAAAGCATGTAAGGATCATACAGATGTGAATTTTAAAAACGCCACTTAGCTGCTACTGTAGAAACTGCAACTTTTTGTTACTGACCGCATGGCGCGAAAGCAAAATATCATGCTATAAATCCTGTGCCATGGTGATATTTAGAAACAAGTGTCACATCTGTACATACAGAATAAACTCTTCTAATGGCATTCTAGTTTACACAAGCATGTAAAGTTGGAGTGGTCTTGCCCATCCCAGCATTAAGAACATTAGAAAAAACAAAGTTATACAAACCAGTAAAATATAACTAATAAATAGGATTTATATAATATAATTAGTAATTTTATTAGTAATGACTATAAATGGGTAACTAGGATGACTGGTAAACTGGAAAATCCCGACAATGTGTTGGGAGTTTTCACAACACTATCTAATATGTTACTATTTAGGCAGTTTATATACATACTGAACCAGATCCAGAATTAAAAGTTAGTAATGGATAAAACCATGTTGAATTTTGTAAGTATATCTGGCAGTTAATGAAGTCTGAAATCTAGAAACATACCTGGCTCACAGTACTTCTCATCATCTCCCGATTTGCAGTCCTCGTGGCCGTCACACTTCCACTTTGCCGGTATGCACTGTCCGGTGGCACACTGGTACTGGTCTTTGGAGCAACCATTCTCACAATTTCTCTACCCAAATAGACAAAAAAAAAAACAAAAACTGAAATTTCTCTCAAAACCTGAACCAGGAAACATCTATTCACATTCCAAGTATATACTATATACTATATCCAAGTATATTTCTATACAACTATAGAAATATTAAAACTCGGCAGAGGTTAAGATGAGCTGTTATATGTTTGTGCCTTTAAAAGCAAATAATTATCGATGCTCTTCACTTCTGACAAAATAACGAAACATCTTCAATATAAGATAAAAAGTGAAAGTTTCATTTAGTAAAAAAAGAAGTTGGTACAAGATGTCACTCCAGCAATTTCCCTTTAATGCACTTAAATAATGCACTTATAATAGATCTAATAAGTCTACTACAGTATGTAAAATATGTGAACTTTTTGGGAATGTGTCGAGAAACATAAAGAGAGGGAGAGGAGGCGCGAGTACCTACAAACACACAATTGTCAGTATCTGGAACTACTAAGCAAAGACAGCTAGAGGACGTCTCACACAGGCCATGCACAGTATATTGTGTTGCTTTGTATAAATCAGTTGTATATGCTGACAGGAGAAATATGTTCATGGTCCTGCGACTACACAGAAATACACAATAGTAGATTGGGATAGTTTTAATACAGATGTTCCCAAACTACGCACCGTGGCACCTAGGGATGTCACAACACTCATGGGGGGGGGGGGTTATTATTATGATAGGGTAAACTTTGTTATACTTTGTACAGAAATGAGTCAGTGTAGAAGGTTTGTTTTAGCTACTGTCTTATATTTGGTTCCCCAATTCGACCATGATTCCATATTCAGGCTCTAAGTTGAATTTTACATACTGAAAAATGAGAGCTTGAATCTGATTGGCTGCTATGGGCAACATCCCCACTTTTCACTCTCACTGCAATCTCACGCTTAGTAAATATACCCCTTAATGTTTACGTTAATATTCAATAAAGGGTTTAGACCGTTAAATGGCTTCCTTGGTCATTAAAGAACCTTTATCATGTAATAGTGTATTTTTCATTCAGAAGAAAGGGCTCACAGGTAATAAATAACTCCTGTGTCTACTTTGCTTGCAAGAAGCTGATTTTTTTTCCTCGCAGGTATAAGAAAAATACAAACCCAGGTCAAGGCCATGCATTACTTGCAATGAAATGAGAGGAAGGAATTGCAGTCCCATATTTCAATTTTTGCAATCTAGTTCCCCATTCTCCAGAGCCTTTTTAGAGGAACACATTTGAATTTGATCAGGAGTTTCAATAATATTCGAAGTTGGTAAAAAAAAAAAATTACAAAGGAACAAAATTCAATCATCTATCGGCACCAGCAATGTTTAAGTGCATATACATCCGCTTATTGTACCGAAAAACCTACAAGAACTTTAATAAATGGAGGAGTTATATAACAGAGAAACAACATTCTCTGAACGAATGATACATCTGAGTCAATTATTTTTTATTTTCTTTTAAACTAAAGTTGAATAAATACATTTGGGTTTGTCAGTAAGGATTCAAACCATAGAAGACTCTTCTTTAGAGCTTGAGTTTGGAACGACATGGCTTCTCAAGACGAGCTCCAGTCGTGGAAACTCTCCTTCTGCGGGGATGATAACTGAGGGTTTGTCATGCAACAAACATATCTACACACCCTGTATAGCGGCAAATATAAAATTTAAACTTCTTCTGAGCAGGTATTAAGTAAAAAAAATGGCTAGCTGCACACATGCATGGATAGGAGAATACTATAATAATAATAATAATAATAATAATAATAATAATAATAATAATAATATAATACTATAATAATATAACATAATAATACTATATAATATATAATAATATTATATGATATAATATAATATAACACTGTAATACTATAAAACCTTCATTTTCCCATCCATGCGTGTGCGCAGCTAGCCATTTTTATTCTATCAGGCACTGCACGGTGGTAAAATAATTTAGGAATTTGGCGCACAGGACCCGATCAAGACCTCTGTGAATAGAACTCCTCTGCTGTGGGTTTCAATTGTGATTCTAATATCTACAAATACATGGGTATTATTATTACCATAACCCTATCTTAACTCTCTCACATCTGCATACTTACAAATTCAGGATCCCGTCCGCTGCACAACTTCTTCTTGTGGATTGAGGAAGTTGGTCAAATGGACTGGAATTGCACATACGCACTCCACGCATGTACCAGACGGAATTGCAAGCACATGGAACAATTCCAACCACTGTGCCGGTCCTTCTCCCCTGCCCCGCACTCCTCTCTTCCACACGACTATACTAATCTCTGTGTGAATGGACATTCGTACGGAGAGCAGGATCCAGCCCACTGTGCGTAAATGCATAGCCTTGCCCTTACTGTAATGCAAGTATCTATCCTAGACATTCAGCCTGTAGACAGTCTACAATAAAAGCCTTAACTACTGCATTAACATACTAAGAATTCTAGTTTTATTTGACTTTTATTCTTTATTGATGATTCTCTGTTCTTCTTTAAAAGATTGCTTGTTTTTGCTTCTGTTATATAAGTAATATGAATGTACATAACATAATCATTGTCTGTCTTACTTCACCTTCTGTATTGTCTTTTATTCTGCTCTATGGTCATTGTGTGCTTAGATGCTTGTATCTCTGTTCTGGTAAAAAACAAATAAATAAGAAATGTCTGAAATATCTTCAGAACTCTTCGCTTACATGTGCCTTCTTTACTCTCTTATTAAGACTAAATACAAAGCAAACACCAGTGCTCAGCACAAACATGGACTTAATAACTCTAGATTTCTAAAGGGCAGAGTTAAAGCGCTCGTGTAACATCTCTATGTCTTGGGGCTCAGTAATATAAATGAAGGGAAGCGTGTGCTCCTGTTTTGGAAGCATTAGGGTATAAGGATGAAAGACTATACCTTGGTCAAAATAATCCAATTTAACATTACGGTTTAGAAACAACTGATCATTTGCTAGTGGGCTAAGGAGATGCCAAGTTATTGGACTAGGACATGTTTAAAAATGATGAATCCATATGATTCCATATGCAATTGAAGCATGTGGTTTGTTTGCACTTTCCCTCAAGCAAATATGACATGTGATGTGAATTTCCCAAGAGGAAAGTGATGTTTATGTATAAAGGTGTGACTTCATGGGGTGGCCATGCCCCAGTGATTGAGGAAATGAGGAAGACATCTGCACAAGATTCCATGACCTTCAGAGGAGGGCTTGCTTTGTCTTTGAGGTTTCCAGGCTGTCCAACTGACCAGAGTTCCTACCCTATTTAAGTTTGTAGTGGTTCTAGGTCAACTACATGTGTGGGGCCTTTAAATTTGTGTACCTGAAGGGAAGTCATGAATGGCATGAATATAAATCTGGCACATATGTTCCACCCCCAGGCATGGCAGTCTTAGCAAGTTCCCATCCTTGTGTCACCCGATTCCATGGTAATTCTCTTATCTGCTATCAGTAGGCATTGGAGAATCTGTAACTCTCTCAACCATCATTATTTCCTACAATAATGGAACCTAATATAACATTTTCTTCTTTTATCTTTTATCTTTTATTACTAGCATCTTTAAAATCGATCTTTGTTTACCCAAAAGCGCTTGAAGTCAACATTTGGTCCCTATAAACTATGGTTTGCTACTATAAAGATTCAGTCCCAAGCTTGAGTCAGTGAACACACATAGCCAATAGCATGAGAAAGTCTCACAGAAAAAGGCAAAAAGTATAAATGGAAATACTACGTGTATACAAGAGGAACAGTTACCTCATCTGTTCCATCGGCGCAATCATATTCACCATCACACCAAAACCTGGCGGAGATACAATCGCCGTTGCCACAGAGGAACTCCTTCAATGCACATGTTTGGGGTTCTGCAAGAAAACATGTCAAAGTTTATTTAAAAAAAAGCCAAAAAACGAAAATAAATCTGGTCACTGTAATAAGAAACTATTATTTTACTCATTATAACATTCATTTATTGCTAGTTTTATGGAATCTATCACAAAGAAATGCAAAGTACAACAGTTTATTTTAAAGGTTAAACAAAACAAAGGAAACCTGTTGGTAAAGAACCAACAAGTAAAAGAAAGGTATACACCTTAAACCACGCACTCCCCTCATATATTGTCAGCACTCAAATTCAAAGAAGTACAGACATTTTTTATTTTAGCAGCATAGATCACAGAGAAAAATATATAAAGTGCTTGTGCAAAAAGTTATAAGTGCAAAAAAATGTATAAAAATAGTTTTTTATTTTAAAGGTTATACTTAACAAGTAAATATATAGCCAGGCCTTGACATGATCTTGTAAAATTATAGTAAATCAAGGACCCCATAGGCGTGAGGGGCATAAACGGCAGGCATATTTCCTAAACCCAAATATATCATTAGTAAGAACTATTGTATGAATACCCAAGAGTTTTTGTTTAAACTTTAAGCTTTGCATTATAAAAGATATCTTCCCAAACTAAGGTATACTTTAATGAATTAATAGTTTATTGCTGAAATGGCTTTCCCGGGGGTATATTTATGGTAATGCGGGAATGGACGACAGAAGATTATAATCCTTATCTTGACATACTGTACAGTCATTAAGAAAAAGGGCTGTAAGATATTGTAAGTAAAAAAAAATCAGTACAGACAAAATACTGGTTTATACCATTTTACCTTCTCTCTGTGGCAATCCGCTGCCTATATTTACTAAACTGCGGAAATGGACAAGTGATGTTGCCCATAGCAACCAATCAGATTCTATCTTAAATCTATAATATGTAAAATGAAACGGAGAATTAGAATTTGACCAGTCGATTATTCGCGCAGTTTAGTATAAATACAGGCCCTGGATTACTTATATGTATGTAAGAAGAGATACAGGGTAAAATGGGATAAACCAGTATATTGTCTGTATTGATTTTTTTCCCTTTTCTTGGTACAATATCCTACAGCCCTTTTTATTAAAGGCTGTACAGTATGTCAAGATAAGGATTATGATTTAGTGCACTTTAAAGCATTCTAATACAGGTTCTGGACTGAGTGCACTAGGATTTGAAAAGACTAAATGCAATCAATGTAATGTTTATTTGCTTCCTTCAGAGATTTCCGAAGCTATATTCCCAGTAACTTTGATCAAAAAATCTCTTATGACTAAAATCAAGAGATTAACCCAAACTTTTTGCAAAAACATAAAAAACAATAAACAAAGTAAAATATAACTACTTTGGAAATGCTAATATCTTCCAGAAAACGTTCCCCCTCTTATGTTTGTACATAATTGCAAACGTCAGTAAATATTCTTCAATTGAAAATTGATTGTTACTGCATAGAGGTGACTCTGATTAAATGCATTGCTAAGAACTAAGAATTGGGATTCAAAGTAATGTGCAGCTTTTGGGTGGCTCAAATTCAGCCCAGTGTGACTAATAAATGTATTTTTAAAACCATAGGAGACTGTTTTAGATTGCTTGCCAGTTCAGCCTTGAATGGCCAGATAAGGGTTCCTGGGGATATGAATGGAGAGAGAGGGTGGGCTCCATTCATTCAAACAGATTTCATGTCCTCCAACTTCAAAGCAGCCTGATTACTACATGCACCTGTGTGTATGTTAGTAAAAAGGCATGCTGCAAATGAATGCTGAATAGTAATATATAATAATTGCATGATATGATGCAGCTGATATGATGGACTTTATCTCACAGCTGCACAACCAGGCAGGGATGTCTAATAGTGTTAATGTTCTATATTTTATGTTATTTCAATTATAACTAGCCGCATCATATTATGCAATTATTATTGTTATTATTATTATTATTATTATTATTATTATTATTATTATTATTATTATTATTCAATATTTTTACAGCATTAATTCTAGGTATTGTAATGACAGTAGGATTGTAAGCTTTTTAGCCAGGCCATCTTACTCATCCAGACTGTCTTATTTTATATAGGTTACTTAAATTGTTATGTATTATGATTGTGCCTTATATAAATCTGTTAATAAATAATATTTTGGTAATAGTTTAGCATACTATTTAAAAATCGCTAATTGCTGATTTATAGGGTTGTCAGAGAGACATGATCGAGTCATCAGCTATTTACTATCCAGCCTGGAACATGAATCCTTACGTGTGGGTTATACTGTGTAAACACTACAGCGCCTTTTATACATAATAATAACTGGACAACTTGTTTTCCTCTAGAGTCTGAGGCTTAATAACTATCTCTACCATTAATCCAACACCAGGAACATACTTACTACATGATTCTTCATCTGAGTTATCGCCACAGTCATTCTGTCCGTCACAACGCCAATGATCAGGGATACAGTTCTTATTTTGGCATTGATACTCATGGAGGCCGCATGTCTTTTTGTCTGGAATATACAATTATGTGAAATTACTTTTTTTTGCAAATATTCAATTAAATTTGCCAAAAATGTAAAAAAAAATGTTATGTAGTCAAGTGTGGATCTCAACCTTTCCGTTAGGTGGAAGGTTATTTAATAGGATGATGTCCCTATACTCTTATAGTAGGATCAAGGCTCGATGTAGGAGTATATACGGTGGTATGCCATGCCGTCATTTCACCCACTGACTTAATGGTAATCTATAAATCTACATTTCCTTCTAGATTATCACCTTTGACCAAAGTCAGTTACTAATTGGTTTGGTCTCACACTCAGCCAAAGAAGAAACAGTAGCTTATGGTCTGTCTGACAGCGAGAGCATGACTATTATTTTCAGTACACTGTACATTTTGTATGGTAATACTCTATATTAGTCTTGAACCTCCCCTTCAGTTGTGGGATTCTAACTCCGCATTTGTAGGAAATGCTTCCAACAGTTGGACCCTACTTATATTTTTTTTTTCCCCTTCTATCTTGTGCACTTGGCATAGTCATACTGCCCCCAAAATGGCATTTTGTAGAGTGTGTATGTACATTTACAAAATCATCATATTGAGGTTGAATAACTCCCTTAATATACACATAGGGTTACAATACTATTTCATAGAGTCGGACAAATGGTGACTGGCTGCATCTTCTTTTAAATCAATATCTTTATTTCCGTCTCTATATTTTAATAAAATATTTCGCCATTTTAATTATTACTAATAAACGTTAAGTTTCATTTATTTGTACCCCAAGGTACCCCAGTCCGACACTGTTCCTATTTCTTGCAAGTGGAATATAAGCATTTGTGGAGATCAGGACTTGTGATGCCATAATACATGAACTATAATAGACTATTGCCTAACATATAGATGCTGCATGTTATATAGATGCTGCATGTTACTCTTTAACCATAAGCCCACCCCATCAGTTGTTTGCATTTTATCACCAAATAACCCTTCTTTTCTTTCATTTAGATTTTTACTTAATTACCACAGTATTTTAATTTATTTGTTCAGCCTTTGATGGGTTTAATGAGTTGAACATAATCTCCATTAAAAAAACCGTAGAAAGCAATACATCTGAGAATTACCAGTGCAACTCACTGAATATTCCAAGTCATTTAAATGAATTGTACACATATATTTAGGAATTTATTGAGGAACAGCAAGGACAAATGGATGCTTATTTTCTGGATCTTCTTTTGGCTGCTCTGTGTGTTGTTGTTTATGACGTGCATTAAATCTGAGCCGGTTGTTGCCGTTATTAGAAAGATTTTCTTGTTAAGCATGTAAGAAATTTTCTAAAAAAAAATCCAAATAAACAACCCACAAACATAAAAAATGCATAAAGATTTTAATGTACTCTGTAAATAAAGTGACAGATTATTACAAACACCCTAAAGCCGATATTAAGCCCAAGCTCACTCTATGAAATAAATGTTGCACTCTGTAAATATCATAATTAGGAAATATTAACTATAGTTTCATTTTTTTTTATTACATTTTTACTTTTTCATCTTTCATTAGTAGTCCATATAATCTTAGTTATTTGAAGGGTCATTTACAGATATGGAAAATAACATTAGAAATGGAATATGGGTGACAAATTTCAATGGGGCACTGTTATGTTATGTTGTTCTGTCCTCTTTCTATGTCCTCCTATTATCTGCTCTCCACACAAAGTCCCCCAGGATAATGCCCATAATGCCCACAGAGTTTATGCAGCACCATACAATGCAAAGCAATACAATTCAACAGGGAGCTTGTAATGGTACTTAGCAATAACATAGAGGGTTTGCTACAGTATACCATGTAGAAACAGGGGAAACAGACGGGGAGGAAGTGAGCAAAGTTGACGAAGATGACATGAGGGTGGAGGGCCCTGCTCATGGTAGCTTACATGCTACATTCACCTTTTGCATTCATCTTTATTTATACAAGAGTAATATGACTTGCATGATAGGCAATGAAAGGAGAAAAGGTAAAGAGGGTATAGTGAGGTTAAACAATGAGAAGGAAATGGGCCACAGTTAAAGACTTCTAAACATATAGGACAGACAGTCACATATGACTTCACTGAGGAACAGGTATTAACTGAACTCTCTAAACTAAAAGTTGATAAATCAGTGGGGCCAGATGGGATACATCCTAG